>VDFB02047230.1:80767127-80970783 GCA_007258455.2 Sequoia sempervirens | reverse complement strand
TTTTATGGAATTGTTGTTGTAATTAGACAATTTCCATTGCGAGAATAATCATTTAATTTGTATGGAAGTAAGTCTTTTTCATATTATTTGACTTGATATTGTAAACTTGTCTTTGCAGGATTCTCTCAGGGGGAACAACAGAATTGTGATGATAGGTAGAGTTGTACAACACCATAAATCATTTGGCATTATCAATATATTGCTTATAGAATACTCTGTGCAAGTAAAATGGAATGTGCAATGACAATTGGTCTCGAATTCAAATTTGAATATAAGTACATTATACACAAGAAGATGGTATCTATTCTATGATTTAAAGAACCCCAAAATAAGAAAATTAATAGGTTCTAATTGTTTACTTTCTCTTAGACACTTGTTTAATCGGCAAGACCCTCAGAATGTCTTGCTAATAACCAACAGTGTTCAAAACTCCTGAAGAGGTCAGATCGGTGTGACATTGGATCTGTCTTGCCGATGGAAGTCATCTGCAAGACATGGACTATCAGAGTGAGTTTTCTATCTTGTGTCGATGATTGATCTCTCACCAATGGGTTGGCTTCGGTGGTCATTGCCAAGACTCTCTGCGATGGTACATTTCAATGAATATTTTTTTTAAAAAAATTGCATTGTTTCATCGCAATTTTGACGAAGGCCACCGACGAATCACCGAAAAGGTCCGATGAAGTTGCTATAGCTGCAACAAAGGCTTCGTCGTAACTCCTTTCCCATTTCGTCGAAATGGCAACGAACTTCTGGTGTTGTTTCGATGCTTCGGAAGAGACATTGCAATTACATTTTGGTTGTAATTTGTCGGTGGATACACGAAGTTTTCGTCGATATTCCGACGAAAATCTGAATCATTTTATGATGCTGACGATCGACAAATTTGCGCCGTTATTTCGACGTTTAATTCATCGTCATAATTTTGACGAAAAAATAGCGACGAATTTTTTTTGTCAATTCGTCGATTGTTCGACAAATGTTTGTTGAACGACCGACGAACGTTCGTCAGAAAATGGAGTCAAATTCAGTAGTGATTGCTAACCATTCAATAATCAAAACATATCTAACTGAAACTGTAAATAAGAACATGAAAGGAAGCATAACACCACAAAAAATTAACACCAAGATTTTTACGTGGAAAACCCAAAATGGGAAAAACTACGATGAGGATTAACTCACAATATGTTATAACCGATTATAAGATATTACAGGGCACACTGCCAGGACTCACTATCCTTGAAAGGCTCATGACTTGAAGTAAATACAAAAGAAGTGTGGCTCACTTCCAAAATGATGAACTGATGAAATACAACTTGTGTGTTGAGTTTAGTTCCAATTAGGCTTTGAGATTCAAGATCTTGCTCCAGTTTGTAGGTGCACAACAAATACATCAAGAGTATACAACTTCACACAATATTCGCACATCACTACTTATTTCTTCCTCGATTGTCACACACTACACAAACATCTATCTATCTCTATATACCATATATCATCTTCAATACAAAAGGATGTTTCATATATATATACACTATTACAACTTCGTACATCAATAAGGTCGGCCTAATTAGATGTACACATACTTAATCAAAATGTAGCTTGTCAGCTTAACCCAGAACCCTTTTCATCAAAACAAAACGTGCAAAGCATAAACTTAGGTTGGCCTGGACCTAATAAGGAACCCTTTAAAACACCAACGAAGCATACACCACTTATTTGTGTTGACCAGAAGAAAACTCGTGCCAATTGCACAAATATTGAGCAGAATACAGTAAGTAAAACTCTGTCATTCATAACTTCCATTGATTTCAACAAAAACTACTGAAAACTTGTGCATAGATGCAACTAATAGTCCTTATCATCATATTGAAGTCTCATGGAGTGATCTTCTACTGAGAGAATTTTTGGACCAAATTACCGAATCAAAATAACAAAGATATTATTTTTCCAGATTGACAAAAACTGTTACCAACCAATATTGGCATCAATGACAACACACCAGCGGCATCTTCTTCATTCTTCCAACATAATCTTCAAAAGTTCTATTTGAACATCAAGCATAGGAAGGGAAGTGTAATCTAGTTGTAAAATATTTTGAGCTATCTACTTGTTCAAGCTTTCCTTTCCATTTTTTTATGTATGTGGACATGAAGTTAACACATGGTCAAAATTGTGTCCGTCATACATGAATTTTTCAAATATCTATCAAAATTTTCTTTGAGGTAATTTAGTTCCAAAACTCTATTTGTAGGAAGGAATTCTATACCACATTGGGCAATTGCATTCTACATGAGGTAGAGAGACATAAATTAACATGGAAGACTCATTTCAAAAAGGTTGCATGATATTTTGGAGCTGAAAAGACTCTTGTGTTGCAAAAGTATGTTTGGTCACACAACAAGTTAGATGTGACCAAATACATAAGGTCTTGTATCTCGTGCAATTATCAAACTGGCCAACAAGAAGAAAGGTTTGTACACACCTCTATTACTTTCAATGAGATTGTGGGATTACATTCATATGGACATCCTCTCAAGCTACCCTAATTCCAAGCATGGTAATCAATGCACTTTTGTAATGGTTGATAGATTTTCAAAGATGACAATTCTCATTCCTTGTAAGAAAGCAATGTCAACTTTGGGAACAACTCAATTGAATTTTAACATGTTTGGATCTAATTTGGAATCTTAGAAACCATCTTATCTATTAAACACAAGGTTTATGAGCAATTTCTAGACAACATTAGTTCATCCTAGACACAAAGCTAAACAAGTCTACTGCATTACATCCATAGATTGATGGATGAATGAAAGTGGTAAACAAGATGATAGTGTATCTTCTCAAGGTGTTAAATTCAATTAGCAAACTTGGAATGAAAGTGCGTTTTTCATTTAGCACAATTAAAATAGAGCTCTACATGACTTTAAGGTACATGTCGCTTTTCAAGTTTGCTTGAGTTTCCAACTTTTATTTAGCACCCATTGACATAGCTTATCTTATTTTTACATTAATAGAAACAACTCCTTCAACTTAAAATGAAGTTAACAAAGATGTTGAGTTTATTGAGCATATTCAACAAGTGCAAACCATTCTACAAGAAGCTAATGTGAAATATAATAAATGTCATGGCAACCATCGAACATTGCACACCTTTCAAGTTGGTAATTGTGTTTGGCTACAAAAGGAAAGATTGATAGGATTTTGTTGCAAACTTAATCCACTTCAATACGAGCCCTACACTGTCACCAAAAAAGTAGGAGATGATGCTTTTAAGCATAATATTCCATCTTACCTTGTGTTGCATCTAGTATTTGACATAGAAATCTTACACCATTACTTTTTACCTTTGTTTGATATATCAAATGCTATAGAGACTCTTCAATAAACAAATATCAATCCAAAACATAGTGTTTCTATAGAATTGGATCAATTCATTGATGCTAAGGATCAAATGAACATATTAACAAGAGATCCCTTTTATCTAAATTGTCAAAGTAAATCGAGTGCCTTCCCAAAGAAAATAGTTTACAAAGGTAAACGTTGCCAATTTTTTTCCACATCTTTTATTGCAATTGCATGCAATAAAGACCATAATTCTTAAGGGTGGGAAATTGATCTAGGGAGAGTCACTAGATCATGTTATGAATCTTCAGTGTTGTTCAATAGCCCTTAATATTTTGTCAACAAGTTCCACATCATGTTTAATTCATGTTATAAATTGTAATCCTAACTTAACTTCAATGGTATTGTAAGACCTGACATGTCTTTAGTGGTTGTGAAACTATTTTGTGAGGTGGATATGAAACAATTTGGTTGAACCAATGTTCCATCTCCCTTCTTTTATATATTAATATACCTAACCATCTTTATAGTTAGAGATGAGCTAGACAAGAATGAGGACGTAGACATCACACTTTTTCTCCCATAAATATTGTAAAGAACTTAGCAAGATACAACTTTGATTTTATAATTCTACACATGTTATCATTTTTTTCCATTGTTCAAATGCACTTTGTGTATCTTTAACTTCTATCATCCATAAATCGCTTCCATATAAACCATATTAAATCTATTTAATAAGATTGTTCACTTAGTCTTCTCCTAGGCCTTAGATCAACAACACTTGCAATAGAATAAAATACCATTCTATTAGAGAGCTCCAAGTCCATCTCATCAACATCATCATCTATACTTAATAATCAAACATCAATTTAATAAAAATAAGTTTTTGCACTAATTTACTCATAGAAATGACCTTTTATATTCTATATAAGAAATTTGCAAACCAACTCAATATGAATATTGATTTCATACAATATGGATAGAGGTTTCTTCAATTTCACCCATTTTTTTACTTTCTTATCCTTGAAGGTGACCATTCCCAAGTTGTACACAGTAAATTTCCAAGAATTCCCATCTCTATTTGTTTATTCTATAGTGTTATTTTGCACAAATAACTTGATATATCTTGTTAGTTTGATCATTAATATGATTGGCTTGATTCTTGATTTCCTATACCTTCCCTCTTAGACAGCATCTTGACTCAAATATGTATGAGCTGCTGGAAAATATCAAGCATAATATCCTCCAATCATGTCACACCAAAAGAATCTTCCTTGAGATAAATATTAGTTGGTCCTTTTGATTCTCTTGATAAGTTATTTACCTTTTTTCCATCCTAATATGGAATTTGGTGGCAACTGTTTGGCTTAGCGTGAGAAAACAATTTTTTGAAATGGTGAATTTGTTGTTGGTTTTCTCCTTTGTAGTGGACATTTGACTAGAATAGGCTTTAGCAAGAGAATGGTTCATTTATTGTGATGGTAGAGAAAATATGGTGTACAAGTTCATGTCAAAGGCATGACAAAAATTTTATGGTGTATTTTTTATCTATATCAAAAATTCATGAAAACCACTAAGAAATGTGTTATATCAAATTAGGATTTCTCAAACTACATATGGGCTTATTTTGCACATGACCACCATAACTAAGAATTTTGGTGTTCAACAAATTATCCCATATTAACTTTAGTTCTAGTTATTCATATAAAATATGTTGAGATTAAAAGGAAGTTTTGACAATAGGGAGGCTAATTCTTTAATTGTGATTTTCAAGGCTTTTCTAGTGCTTCCCATCACATTATTTCATTTTCCTTCCATTGTATCAATCATCGTGTCATTTTGTTTGAGTTAAAACCCTTGGTTTGTTAGCTTATTTACTTTCCTTAGAAATCTAAATTCTACTAACACTATTAAGCAAATTAAGGCTTCAGGGTGTTTCACCAAGTTAAGTTCTAAAATTCACACATAATTTGCTACATTAAAAATACGCTTCAATAATGCCCAACTCCATGCAAATTCTTAATCTTTGGTATTTGACCAAAGCTCACCTTCAAATTATGGACAATGACAACTATGGGATTTCAAAGCTCAACTATGTGCTTTTTTATGGATTAAGATGATGGTTAGATTCTTGGGCATTCTTCTTCACTATCAACTCAAGTTTAGGCACAAGTCTGTGTATATAAATATATATACACATAATTGTATATACTTCATAATTTCCAAAAAAACTCATAAATTAATTATTGATTGATCTAATGTCAAATGCTAATACAAAATAAAAATTATGATTTAATGATATTAGCTTTCATATGGCTCTTCATTGTGAGTGTCAAAGTCAATAGTTGATTTGTTTGAGCCACAATAAATCATAATACCACTCCCACTTGCCAAGTCATATATAGATTCTACCTTGGGATCAAAATTGTAGGACATAAATGTTTAAGTCGACACACTTAGGGGCTAAATCTCAATTCCTCACCAACCAATCATTGTAATCAAGTGTCTTGTATGACAAGAGATGCAAATTGAAATGTACATAAACCAAATCCTCAAGTTTTTTGTAGCCAATCAATTACGTTTAAATAAGTAGACAAAGGAGGATGTGCTCCAATTTTACTCAACTGAAAAAGAATTTGCAACCTACTGAATCGCATACAAAATCAATAAAATGTTTGCACTATGGAAAATAAATTAGAATACATAGTAACAAAAGAAAAATAACGAATGCATACTTATGATAGTTTTTTTCATAAGAGGCTACAGGTAGATAGAACCTTTTCCATGGATGTAACACTTTTCATGAGTATCTTTCTTGTACTTGTCTCAAACATTACAAACATATGTTATTTGAAGATATAAGGTGGCCAAACTCACCCAAAACAACACTATATCTTCATCTAAGAATATTATTTTGAATGCAGTCTTATACCCAACAACATCTTTATCTCTATATGGTGTCACCCTCCTTGGAAAGGAAAGTATCTCTATGTTGTAATATTAATCTACATGTTGCTCTTCATCAAGAGCATCAAATTCAACAATTGGTGTGTTTGAGCCACAATCAACCACAATGTCGCTTCCACTAGCCAAGACATATGTAGATTCTACCTCAAGATCATCTAAAGAGACCATGGCAAGTCATACAACAAAAGTGTCTAAGTCAGCATAGTTATGTTTTAGATCTCAATTCCTTGTTGTATCAAATGCCTTATGCAAAAAAAATATGCAAGTTGGAATGAAATTAGACCAAATCCTTAGCTTTTTTTGTAGGAAATTGGTTGCACTTAACTAAATGGATAAATGAGCAACCTATTGAAATCACATGCAAACTTATTCAACATTTGTAATTATAATATATAACAATGAAAAAAAAGTAAATTAAAAAAAAAGCATACGTGAGATTTTTTAGCAAGAGACTACAAGTAAATAGAGTCTTAGCCATCTCAATACCACCATTCATAAGTTTCTTTCTTGTACTTGTCTCAAATTGTGCAAATATCATGATTCTTTGAAGATATGAAGTGGTCAAATTCATCTAAGACAAGACTATATATCTTCATAGGGGAATATTCTTTTGAATGTGTTATTTTACCCACTAGCAAACTCTTTATCTCTATATGTTTCCACTCTCAAAATATAAAATATTTTTATTCTATAATATTTTGGGGACAAAGAAAATGCTAGGAGATGCAAGGGTATGGTCATTTTGTTCCAACAGTCAACAATGATCATATGCACTAATTTGAAAAATGTTTCAATGGGGTCATTCTCTTGGCTTCTATTATGGCTTTTATTTTTTCAACTAAGCCTATGCGACCATAAATTTCATAAACATGGTTGATCCATATCAACATACCTTACTCATGATGGGTTTAATGAACTCAAAACACAATCGACATGAGCTTGCCACTCATCATTTACAATTAATGCCTTTACCTTTTAAACTCTCTTTATATTTGATTGCCTCCATACCCTCCAAAGAATGTTGATGACCATGGCACTCAATGTCTCTCTCACCTTTACAAGTTGTCTCAAGATGATTGTGTGTGATGTGAATGGAGTTTGGGCAACCTAACATGGTGTAAAAAATAAATTAATTAAAATTTTAAAGATAGACAACATCGAAAAAATAAAACTATAATTACCTTTAACAAATCCAACTTGGAGGACCTAAAGATGGCTTGTGACATATAATGATTTTTCATAGAAATTTAAATTTGCTCAACTTTGATCTAGATTTCTTTGACCAAATTGGTCTATGTCTCAATATTTTGTACCAACAAGTTAAGGAAGTGGATTGTGTTTGTGTGAATATAGATATTACCTAACTGGTTCACCTCCTCACTCCTATTCACATTTGTTAATTAAGTATACTTAGGATACTTATCTCTTTGTGTCTCATGTCATATGGTTCTGATACATCATAACCTTATGTTCATTTATCCTCTTACCTTGCCTATATATGCAAGGCCTCATATGTACATTATATATCATTGATTCAAACAATCTATTCTCTTGCTACTCTCTTGTGGAAGGCTATTTTTGGTTTCGCAAGTGATCTTGGAACCTTAAGTCCTTGTGTAACTTTTGTATTAGAGCTTCATATTTACTAGCTCCTTCTCAAATTTGACAGTGATTTAGGGAGAAGATTTTGTTGAGTGCATATTTGGTGGAAAAAATACCTCACCATTAACTCTAGAAGGCTAAAAAATCCTTATTTTCATATAAGGCACTATATATTTTAGAGTCATTTTTTTTTTTGTTATTTTTAAAGGGTTTGAAAAGTGCAAAAAATTGTCTATACAATCATATGAAATCCATACCATACGGTGTTGCCAAATCTGTTCAGTCGCATATGTTAGTCATTTGTATTGGGTAGAATATTCCTCTGCGTACTACATCATCACTAAGCCATAATTGTATAGGTGCATTTTTTGGGAGGGAATTTTCCACCAATTTGTTGCATCATTTCAATTTAAGGTTTATTTTGTTGGTTGAATTTGAATGTAATTAGAAAACTAACTAAATGTTCATTGTTTCAATCTTGTATGTGAGTGCATACTATTCATTTTGATGTTATTAAGTAAGTACAAAGAGAGATTTATAATGTTTGTTTCCATTTTAATTTGTGAAAAATGATCTGTAAAAAAAAGCATAGAAATGCCCTCAAATGCTTGTAAAATTCTTCTAAAAATTATGTTAATGCAAAAGAGGATTCCCCTTCTTGTTTAGAGCTAAAGGTTACCTTTAGAATTTTGTTTTGGGTGAAGTTCCATTTTTTATTTAAATGACAAAGCTTTAAGAATTTACTAATGGAGAAATCTAGTTATGCCATGGTTCTTGAATTTTTTTTTGGAACGTGTATTTTAAAATTTAAGATTCCTGTGAGAGTTTTATTTTGTGGTGCTTTAAGTATGGTGAAGGAAATGAAATGATTTGTATTTGAGCCTTGTCCACCTTTCCTAGAGGGCGATTATGTTGATTTTGATATTCTTAATGTAAGAGTAAAGGAAGAGATAGAGTGGCATCACCCTTGCCCAACCTAGTTGAAATGAAATGAATGGATGTGAATGAAAAATTAAATTTAACACGTAAAATGAATGGGGTTTCATAAGTAATAAACTTAAATAAGATATATGTAATATAGTACCAAATGCTTTTGTGAGTTTGAGGAATTATTGTGAAAAAACATCATTTCCAAACCTTGCATGGTTGATGTAGATGTTATTGAGAACCATTTATTGTTGATAGGCATGCACTATCAACCCCACTCGATCTTAAAGATTGAAATGATGACAGTCTATGAGCCCAAGACTAGTTCCTTCTTCCTTGTTCATTGGGTCAAATAGAACCCGATTCATGTTTTGAATTGTTTCTTGTGTATGAGGTGTGTACGACACCCCCAATTTGTATGGCACACATGTGTTTGTTTATTTGTTCAATTGCCTCTTTGTTTCGTAGGGTGTGTGCCTTAGAGTCCCACATGGCTATGTGGTAGACCAATCATTGTTGGTGATTGGTTGGATCTTTGGTGACACATATTGGAGAACATAAAAAGGTTGTCATGACACTATATGTTGGTTGTAGCTTTTCATTGCTCTGTATAGTTAGGAAATTGTATATTGAACATAATTATAAAATATGATTCAAGTGATACTTGTACTTAAGAGCTATCTTTGTAATCATTTACAATTTATCCATGTTTAGGATGCAAATATCATGTTATAAACATTTAATGATGGTTATTTGAATTGATTTTGTATCATGTTTTGTTATGAAAAATCCTTGCAATGTGAAGTTATAGATATATACATTTTTTACTCAAAATTGGAAAGTGACTTAATAAATATTTTATGCCTTGAATATAACGCGTTGCATGAAATGAATCCAATGGTATGATGCAATTTTATGCATCTCTTATTATTTTAGAGCTATAATTGAATATGAGGTTTAGTAGTATTGATAAAAAAATGCCTTCCTTTTAATTGAAAGAATGAATCTAGAGGATTTTAATCATTGGCTATAATGCTTAGTGTTATCATAATCTAACAGTGATCATTTTTGTGTGATGTTGGTGTGGACATTGTGTCATTTTGCAATTCAATTTGTTGGCTTGCATTGTTTGGTAATGTATTGGTATTTTGTCCTTTTATCTCAATAGATGTTTTGTTGTTTAGATATTAGTCTTAGGAGTTGGATAAGGTGTATGACTTGTAAGGGAAACATTAGACTTGTTCTAATTTGAATTAGGAACCAAAGAAAGCTATGTCCTCATCTTGTATGTGCTTTGTTCAAGTTTGTCAATTTTGGTAAGGGGCAACTATATGTATATTAGAATGAATACACATTTTGCTAGTAAGGGAAAAGATGCGTTAGCCAAAGCAAATGTGGGATAGTGGGATGTTACTACTTTCCAAATAATTTTTTTTTAATCAAATTAGTCTTCAGGGTCTACACTTCCTTCCAATCATGTTAGATTGGTGAAATTTTGTAGTTCCTTACGACTTCCCTATGAAATGCCTCTCAATGAATACGATTAGTTTTTTATAAGACTAAGGTAAGTTTTTGGACCTCCTATCATTTCATCACTTTGGTATGTGCTTATGGAAGGTTTATCATTTGTCTTTTTCTCTTGTTATGTTGATGTGTCTTTGGTTGAAACAAAGCTTAAGGTTTGTTTTGATTCACTCTCCCTTCCATATATACAAGTCTACACGAGATAATGTTCATGGTCAAATACCCTACCATGTTAGAGGAAATTATACCTTCTTGTTTATTTGTCATGATGATGTCACCCCATGATAGTGTTAAATTTGCTACTAGTGCAACTGTAAGTGTGAATTATAACACATTTGCACTGCAACAATTTTATTAATATCTATTTTGTTATACTAATATTCTAAATGTTTTATATCCTTGAGATGTAGATAGGTTGGTTGAGTCATTGAAAAACACGAACAATTGACACAAGTTCAAACCTAGACTACAAGCACTAGGAAATCGCATGACTCAAAAGTGATTAGTCTCATTTGATAATAGAAACTTAAGAAATATAAAAAAAAAATCTATTTGATAATAGAAACTTAAGAAATATCAAAAAAAAAATCTAAATGTATTCTTGAAGCATTGGACTTGTAAGTTTGTTGAAAAAAACAATTAGTTAATATTTTAAGTTGTAACTAATTTGCAATTTGACCATACATTTAATATTATGAAAATGATATTGGTAGTAGTAAAAATCAGGTTGATGATAAAGATAATAAAATTTTGAAGAGTTTGCTTGTTGACGAATATTTGTAACCACGTAGTTAGTTTTTTTATTCATGATAATAATGACTTTATTTGTAACACATTTTTATATGTTAAAATTTAAGGATTTGCAACTTTAAATAATTGACACGTGCCAATTACTAGATAATATTTATAGGTTTTATGAATTTAGTCATGTGCTCGTATCTTCTAAATGAAACCATTACATATTTTACAAAAAAGATTCATTGATAGTTTGATATCGATAATCGGAATATGTTTAAATTATTATAAAAGTGTCATTTTATAAAATAAAAACTATAATCTCATTCATTAATATATTTATTTTTTTAAAGTTTTTAAAGATTTGACAACACAAAGTTGCTAACAAATTATATGACTATTATTTTATATTAAAAAAATTAAACAGATTGCCTGATCTTGCAGTAGATCTTAGATCAGGTCAACTTGTGTGTTTATCCCTCTTTCCAGCAAATACAAATCAATTTAATTCCTACTGCAAATATTCAATCTGCCGATTCAATTGCGATGAAACAATCAGTTCAAAAGTACTTGCTAGTTATTTTATGCATATTCTTAGCTGGCTTAATGTCTCTGAAAAGAATCAAAGTGCTCATTATGGTCAAACTCTATTATTGGGGGAATGGTTAATTAGCAGACACAAAACCAATAATGACCATGACCAAAGTATCATTAACAATGGAAACAGATCTGAACCAATGGTAAATGTTCACCTATAACTCAGAGTCTCTTGAAAATGAAAAAAAATTGATTAATCATCAAGCAATCATAATTCCCATGAGAAGTTAAAGCGCACCTCAACCTCCCAATGTCAACTTCTTATTAGGAACAGTTGAAAACTCTGTCGAATTTTGGTATACTTGCATAAAGAATTGATGCAAATGAAATGACATATATGTGTAAGTCCTTTGTACACAGAATAAAAATTTGAGTGATTTGCAATTTAGACAACTCAACGAGTTCCTGTAAAGAATTGTTTAAGTAGTTTAATAGATAGGACTCCTCCAGGAAGAATGAAAATGACTGATCGCATTATCACTCCAGAAAACTAAACATCGATCTGTACATTTTTTATATTTTGAAGGAATTCAATTTATATCTACACATCTATGGCAGGAGAGAGTGGTAAATCAAATGTCTTGTCTGTTGGGGCATCCTGTAACAAGGAAAAATCAGGAACAATACAAAAAATTGATTAAAGGCTTCAAAACTCTTAAATTTCATGCCTAGACTATCTCCAACTCAACCATATAAATCTTTCAGACTAACAACTCTGCCCACAAGCAATGATGAATACTCATTGAAATTAACTTCCAGTGCTTCGTTTTACATCCCCAAATAGGAAAAGACACTGATATAAATATTATGAAAATTGAAAATGACAACTTACTTCTGCAGGTGATTTTGCTTCATATAGACGAATATTGTTGGGATCAAAATCCAAACCACTGGACAGAAATGAAAGATTTCATGAGCAAACATAGAATATTTCTACCACCAACAACCATAGACTATCTGATTTAGGTGCGTGGTTTTGCACCACATGAAATATAGAATTGAGTTATTGAATCCTATCTGAGATTAATGACAAATAAATATAGCACAATAACCAAAAGTAGAGTTTCAGATTCATTTTTGCAGGACATAAGAAAAAATTGAAATTAGAATTTTGCACGACGAGTTGTACTAGCAAACTGCTAAATGGAAACAGAAGATTTCATGAGAAAACCTATAAAATTTCTACAATATGCAAGCACAGAGTATCAGATTTAGGCAAATAATCTTGCATCAGATAAGATATAAATTTCACATTTACAATTGAGTCACTTAGTCCTATCCCACTTTAATGACAAATAAATACAGCACAATGCAACCAAAAGTAGAGTTTCAGATTTTTCCAATCTATTTTTGGAGGTGATAAAAAAATTTGAAATTTAAATTTTGCCCTGCAAGTAGCACTACAAAGAATGGAATTCCTGAAGAACCTGAAATCATTTTAAAAGCCTCGGCTACTTACCTTTCTGAAACAACCAACTTCCATACATATGGAATAAAGAACTCCTCTGGATGAAGCTCTTGTTCGTATGTGAATCTCAACTGGGTAAACATCTTAAACAACACAAACAAGCATCTAAAATAAGGACTGGAAAAACTATTTCACCTAAAATTAATAATTATGTAAGATATTACCTAAACAAATTCAAATATGAAAAAACCAACAGCATATCAGGAATTTCTATTTCATAATCACACTACTTCGATTACAGTTCTAGAGAATTCTTTAACCCATTATATTACCTTCATCCCTTCACCCCGCCATGACCTGCAATTAGCAACTATAATTTGCAGAACTTTTTCTACCGACCATTCCTCATCTATACGTTGAGCATCCATGCGGCTGTTAAAAAAGTCCAAAACCTGACACAAGCAAAATGAGACTGGTAATCAATTCTCCACATCACAACAAAAAAAGAGTTTTAGGAACACCTTCAAACCATTTCTAGAGAGAATCAAATGATATGGAGTAAAAAAATGAAACATAATTAACAAATGGTATAGGAAAACAAACTGTATAAATGTTGTCCACTAGTTCATAAAAGCGTGGATGGTCCCTGAATGGCTTGAAAAGCTCCTGTCTATGCAATATGGCATACACAACCTGCTCCAAACGGAATGTAAATTTCTAGGTTACGAAATTTCCAGTCAGTGAGAAACTTTCAACTGATATGTCAAACTAGAAACATATGCCTAGCATATATAACTAAGTAAGAAGGCATTTTAAGAACCCTAGGAAAGATCATTACCTCTGGATTCCGAGGCAAAGCATAAGTAAGAATAGCATTGATGATCTCCAACACAATTCTTAAGAAGTCTGTATAAATATGTAGCTCAGTTGGCTGCAAATGTGCACAACATATTTTTAGTAATAAAGGAAGAAAGGAAAAGGGATTCACAAATTATATATTCTACAACGATCAATAGCACTACAATTCAGGTTTTGTAAGCATCAAAATTACAAAAGTATAGTAATAATACCAACATGTCTACAGAACCTGGATAAATATAAATGGTTTACAATCATTTCAGTGCTATGGACTTGACAGAACTATTAAAATTATTTGGTTTTGTAAAACTTACTATATCCTCAGCTAAGTCTTTGCCTTCCAATGGATTTACATTTATTGTAAGGATCTTGCTGTTATTTGCTTCCGCTAATTTTGTGTACCTTCAAATGAAAGAAAAAATATCAAATAACAGACAATGTAAGAAATGCCAATGCCCACAAATAAAAATCATGGTTGACTGATGGAATGCTTTGCTATCCATTTAGTTGCAAGAAATAGTGGTGAACATCACATACTTGCGTGATAGCATGTTGAAAAGACTAACAAGCCTTTGTGATGCATATGCACTCAATCTATGGACATGTGGGGCCATGTTTGCCAAAGTTGCAAGGCAGTTTGTATGAAGATAAACATCCTGCAGATTAAGAGCAAAAGTGTTTTGACCTTTCATAGCACATAGATAAAACATCTTCCATAAATTTCTGTTGATTGATCTGTAATAGCTATTCTTGCAGACTAGTTAGCTCACCCTCAGTTTTGATAGATTATACTTCACTGTCCTTATAAGAATCACAACCATCAAAGATCCAAGTGATGTTCGAGACAATAGTTGCTCTCGGTACCAGGGAACATTTGGCAGTATCTGAAAGAGAAATAGAAACAAAGACATCAAAAAAAGTAACCCTGATTATCTCTAATAGAATAAATTATTCAGCCTGTTAATACATTTTCCAAGGAATAGACCTTACTAGCTTATGTATACTAGCATTAAAAGATGAATCTTGGCTAAGTATCAGGAGAATGATAAGCAACATATATATCTGATTTGAAGATCTTTGTGGTGCACCATAAAGCATCTCCAGAATTGGCATTAACTGTAAATGTCAGAGAATCATCAATGAGGATTTGAAGAAGTTAAAAATCACCTAGCCAATTCTAAACTAAACTTAGAAAGGTTAAATAGACAATGAAGTATATCATTATAAACTGGCTAAATAATGTAAGAAAAGACAACAATAACATAGAAAAACTGCATACCAGTGTATCTAAATCTGTTCGAACCAAAACATATTCCAAGAAGTCAGAATTCCCATGGAGCAAAGAGTAGAGCAACAAGATAGAACTCTCATCTGTCATGCAGCTGCAACACCATCATAGACTAAAGATCATCAAAGTCTGGAACAAAAGCACAGATTATACTCTGGTAACCAATAAAGATTAAGTTTACTAATGCATCACAAGCATAATCTAATCCCTCTGATTTGAAAGAAAGCTTCAATTACAAAACACAAAGGATTATAGTTGTCCTTTTTCTTCTTCTCTACTGGGAGTTTATACTCAACTTTGTAGATGTAATAATGAAATAAACATGAAAAAGTCAGAAATCTTTCAAATATTCAACTGAATTCCATTCTCTTTTCTCGTTTGATATGATTGAATCATTCTAATTCAACTAATAAACCTCCAAAAGACATCTAATCGATAACCTACCTTGTGATAAAAGAATGTAATGGAGAATAAATTATGGATGAAAAACGTGTAATATGAAGAGGAAACCAAAATTTGAGTCAAGATGCCAAGTCATCTCTGAACATGAATATAAATTATAATTCATACCCCAACATTTGGTTTCCTCCTTTCCTCCAATTGCAATTTCTACCAAACAAAATTTACGGATGTATTTAGCCAATTCCATATTATAGTACAAGTCCTAACACTTACTGTTCTCTATCACAATTAATCCAGCGATACAGTTGACCAGTACTGGTCATCTATGGCCATGAATATCTAACTTTTTTCCTTCATTATTCCTTTCCAAGAATTAAAATTTGAGAAAAGACAAATTCAGTGTGACATGGTATACAATTAAGACTCAAATATAATGTTCTTTCTTGATTCTTATTGTCCAATAAAGTGATACCCTGAATACCTATCTTGTTCCTATATAAACTAAATAAAGAATCTGTACAAACATAAGTCCGAAAATTTCCATACCAAAAATAAGATCTACTCTGAACGGCAGTGATGCTGTCCCTAGTGGGGGGATCTGTCATGAGAAGGCAAAGAGGGTAGGACCCTAGATGCAGAGAGTATGTCCACAAAGATCAAGCAGGGCTTGAGGATGTTGAACTTCAACAAAGGTCACTTTATTGGCTTTAACTTGTATCTGAATAAGCACATTGTTAGGAAAGGTGTCTCAATCTTGCATCCTAATGTTAAGAACACAAAAGAATGCTGTTTCTGGGCTATAGAGCACATAAATGCAATTTTCAAGGATCTAGAGGTCAATTTTGGCCCCAAAAAAAGTGTTGAAATGGGCCTTAACCAAAGCAAGCTATTTACGGCAATGTGGTCCTCTTCAAGATCTTCAATTTTATTTTTTTTAATGGGCTCAATCCACTTCTCAGATCAAAAAGTATGGCCTTGAGAAGTTGGACCTCTCACATAAAAAATATAAGAGCATCTATGATGCATAAAAGGGCTATAAAAGGGAGTTATAATTATTGACCAACTTATGATGCATGTTATGGTATGCCATAAGAGATCTTTGATTGGAGATGACGGAGCCAAAGTTGAGTTTCCAAGATGGTGAGTGGATTATAATGAGCTTGTGACAGGTGAAATTTTTAACATGTGGACTCATCTTGGGATTCAGCAATGGATTTTGACTCATCTTGGGAGTACCCTCTTGCGTCATTAGCAAGCCAAATTGTTTTGACTTGGCAACTTTTAAAAGTACTTAAATTTCTTTAAAAACACAATTTATTTGTAAAATTCAACCATAGAATGTTTCAATGAGTCTAAATGATTTTTATTAGATTTGATTCTTGAATACAAATGGAGTACAAAATCAAATCATCATGCAGAGTCAGATACAATAGCTAATTGATAATTATTATAAAGTCATGATGATTGTCTTTGAAAATCATCATCATAAAGTGCATATCTAGGAAAATATAAACAATTTAAATGATGTTACAATTTACTAATGTTCTACTAAAAAATTGGTAGGTAGAGGGTCTAGTTGCACTTAGTTGTGGCTTCTCGCCTAGCCTAGAAGACTATGTTTGTGACTCCACCCTATTGGTAGATGGTTATTACTCCTTTGCCACACCAATGTCATCTAATGACAATCCAATCTCCCTTTTTTTTTGCTACAGCCACATTCTCCATAGCTTGCCTCACAAATTCAACAATCTCATTGAAATCAATATATTGCTCTGATTTGTTTTCCACCTTTTTTGTGTGAAGTTGAAGGTTGTATTGCATAAAAACTAGGTTATTCCCCTCTATTTTCCTATTTTCCTGTTATAAATCTCTCATACATTCTTTGGATATGCCATTTTCTATGGCTGCAATCTGCATACCATTCTTTTTGTGTGGTCCCTCTATCTTTCCACCCCTATCTTTTCTTTTCAGACTCTAATCTGAAATCTTCAACTAAGTTTCAAAATGTTTAAACAGCATACCACTCCTCTAGTTCTACGCCTTCACTCTATGAGTAGACCCCTCTCCTCTCTCCCACGCCTTGGACTCCTCTTCCCAATTCAGCGCAGCCCCTTTTAGATTGTTATACATTAAATTTAACGCTTTCATCCATATGCCGTCCCTTCCACTTCACTTGTCCGACCCTCCATATGTCTATTGGCCAGCTCTTATTGACATCCGTTTTTGTATTGTTTTAAATCTGCATTTAAATAAAAATAAAATGTCTTCATCCGCCTCTTCACTTACTTTTGTGCCCCCTTACATTCGCTCTTCCTGGGCACTTTGTCTTGTGTTTGCTACCTTATCTCTTTCCTATGCTGTGCCCAAGAATCTTGGTCGATGCTTCTTGACTGATTTGCTTTGCAAATGTTTGTATTGTCTTCAACTACAGGTCGCGCACCCCACCTTGGAAATCTGCATTCATTTTAAATTGTGGTATAAATTCCATACCTTTTCTATGCCAAACATTCACCGCACTCCCTAATCCAATAAGCTAGGTCGACTCTTCTCCTTGCATCTGTGTCCCATTAACTTTTGTCTTCTTTGCTGCCTGCTAAGCTTTAAGCTGGCCGTGTCAAAACATTAACATCATGCTGCATTTTCATGGACATTCCATTTCCTTAATTTTGTGCCTGTCAAAACCCATTTCCTCTGTAAATCTGATCTTCAGATTATACCATATTACAACCACCATGTGACATTAACTCGAGGAAAATTCCCCCCAATCTCCAGTCGCACCCTCCTTGATATGCATCATTTTCAATTTGAAGAGCAACTCCAAACTTATGTTGCCTTTGTCAGAGATTTCCACTTTCTTCCTGCGTGAACATATTCTGCCATCCATTATGTCTTTCTTGCAATTATTCTTTCTCCCCATGCATTTTTTTTATTTCCATTATATAGTGTTGTTGCATTTTAAACTTTCCCTTTCACCCTTCTGATTCGTCATAGAGCGAGGTCAAATATGGAGATTCTGTTCAACAAAACTCGAAGAGAGAGATGACAAAAATCAAAAACCAAATCCAAAACTGTGGAAAACAAATCGACAAGCTTTTTGGTTGGTGCTGATTGTTCATTTGCACGTGTGCTCCTGCACCAGCTAAGTACTCTTCGTGTCCAAATCTACAAATTATGGTACAATGTATTTTATCCTCAAATTGATCAAAAAGCCATTTCAAAACATTTGACTAATTATTTTTCTAAACTGTAATTGTTGTTGAGGGATGGCAGACAATTGCTTCAAAGACATTTCTTGATAGACTAGAGGGGGGGGATAGGGGACAGCCCGAGGAAGTTTCTAACATGTCTCCATTTCTCTAAAATGTCACAAGGATGGGGACATATCCTCAAGCATCATAGTTAGAATAGTTGTGCTCTAATTCATTTACTCATGTACCTTGATTTGAATGGCCTCCCCATTCCCATACTAGTATCCATACCCCCACATCTCCAAGCAACTATGATGGATATCAATAAATACAATATATTTATTATGAATGGAATTGCTTGAATAGGAAGGATACATAATGTTCCATCAGAATCACAATTAAAGGTGTTGTTTTAAAACTATAAATTTCACAAAACAATGCAGACTAAATGCAAAGAGCTTGACATGTATTCCATAGAACTCAAAGTCCATGTACATCATCCCACTAAATATTATTATATTCTAGAATGATATTTGCACACCCACCCAACATATGAAAAAACAAATTTAGAAACAATACAAATGTAGGTGCGCAAAGCACATGGCAAGTAAAGCGTCAAACAAAAACATACAATAGAGGTTTTTTTTCACATTTTACTTGGATACAGCATAACTTTTTCAAAACACTAAATCCAAATATATTCAGCATGTCTCTAATTTTTCCCTAATTCTAGGTAAAAGTGGGCACAATATGTGGGCCATTTACATATTGTGCCCATATTTGTACAGGATACACTAGTACTTGTACTAGTGGAGGACAAGCAAGGGGCGTATCTTACAACCTTGACTAAAACTACCTAATTATAGCATATAGATAATATGGAATGCGAAGTATGTGATTAGTAGGGCATTCTAAAATGACATGAAAATAGCCAAAAAATCTGCCACCATAAAAATCTTAAGTAGTCTCATAAAAGAGAATAAATTGACAAAATTAAGGTTTTCAGATTGATCTGAACTCGAAACCTTAACAAATCTTGAAATGTAGTAAAACAATATTAGTTATCTTCCTTGTAAACAATGCTTGGATTGGACTTCAACGACTAAACTCTATATAAATACAAAGCCAAAGAAAAGCTCTTCAAAGTTTAACAACATAGAAATTATGACATGTCATTTCTTTTCATGCACAATAAAATTATCTTCACTTCAACATTTAAAATAACTTCAAACAATTAAGCATTACTAAAACAATAGGGTGGGAATCACAATATGCCTCCCCTTAATAGATTTTGGATATTGTAGCATAAATATTTTTGTTACTACAATGCAAAAGAAAATTTTCATTTTGCATTATAAATTAGTTAGACAACATTTGTTATCTTCCTTGTAGGCAATGTTTGGACTTCAACAACTAAAAGCTATATAAATACAAAGCCGAAAAGATGTTATTCAAAGTTTGTCAGCATAGAAATTATGATGTCTTTTCCTTTCATGCAACAACAAAATATCTTCACTTCAACATATAAAATTACTTTAAACAACCAAGCTTTACTAAAAGCATAGGGTGGTTATCATAGTATGCCCTCCATTGAATAGATTTTGGATATTCTCGCATAAATCTTTATATAAATAATATGCAAAAAAAATTGAATTTTTCTCTATAAATAATTTTATGCTGCTGCCCACTATTTGAAGCTCAAGTTTTTCTTGCCCCCTTCATTTAGAGTAGATACGCAAGTTATGGTTGATTTCAACATGTATATTGAGGAGTTGGTCCCTAATGACAACTTTTGAGACCTCATACACAATGAGTTAAAAGGTTATAGGAGGGAAGAGGGAGCATTGTTTACTAAAACTTTATGCCTTCATAAGAGAGTCACTCTACAACCAAATAAAAAATATATATGTGTTCAATTTTAGCTTACAATTTAAAATTCTTACAAAATTTTAAATGGTGTCCTTGTAGATTCATGGTAGGAAGACTTTGGTGCCATTCAAATAAAAAAGCATAGTAGGTTGACTCAAAAGAACTTAAATGACCTTGTCTTTGTTGAGGTACAACTTCGACTGCATGGAAAGAAGGTATAGGGGCAGGATGCACATCATGCATTTGACCTCAATGACATTGATCCATATTCAAATTAAGTTGCTGAGGATGTGGGTCCATTGTTTACCACTGATGAGATTGTTGATTTAGAGAGTGATGTAACCAAATGGCAAGCAAATATGGTAGCATATTTGACAGAAAATATGGCAATATATGATCAGGCAAAAGGTGAGTTCAGTACGCCATCAAAGGTGGGTTCACCACAAACACAACTTGGTCCTCTGCCTAAGGCTACTACAGCTATGCCATCCACTTCCACAACACCCACACAATGGCAACAGACTTCTCTGAACTTTAGTCCTAAAAAATATTTTATGATTTATAATTTTTATTGAAATTGAAACTTCAAGTTCATATGTAGTGAAACTTTGAAGCCATTTTTTTTGTCCATGAAGTGTATTGAACTCTAATTTTGATCTATATATGAAGGAAATAAATAATATGGTCCATAAATTCAGTAATATGTATATTTTCAAAGAATATTTTTTTAATGCTAAATAAATTTGTTAAGTCCCAAGTTTTCAATTTTTTTGATTTGGACCTCAAATTGCTAAGTCCAAGTTTTTATAATATGGCATGAATATGTTGGTGGAGTTTTATACAAGGACCAATCACATTATAGAGTCCTTGCAGCAACTTTCAACTCAAATTTTGTGCACACCAACTATTTTCGGAGAGGATAGAATCATTTTTTCCTTTTACTATCTCCTCAACTTTTGCACCAATGCTACCTTTCTGGGAAAGAATAATGATATCCATCTTGTCCATCTCCTCAAGATTTATAGAGCTTTCATCTCTCTTAGGAAAGGATGAGATCATTACTCTCTTTCCTTCTCAATTTTGCCCATAAAAACATTCAAAATATGTTATCATTCACTTAGACTCTATTGCAAAACAATTCTAATTTGCTTTATACAGCTATTCCTAGGCTAATGCAATTTGTTTGTCGAAGTCCACATTTGCACATCAATTCTTCAGTACTTGCATTTTGTTTATTAGATGATATGAATTTGCCACATCTGAGAGATATTAAGGAAGCTTTATAGGTCAACTTTCATTCTGTGTCAGAGCCACCTTGGCAACTTTGTATCTTCTTCTATTTGACATCCATCCTGCTGCTCTAGGACTGTCCACTCAGCTACAAAAGATAGGAGCTATCAAGGACTTGTCAGACATGAATCCTAGGATCAGCAGCACCTTTCCTCATTCATCCTAACTTTCAACCCATTGGACTCCAAGACTTTGGTAAGTGGTCAAACAGCCATTAGGACTTACACAAGACAGAACATCTCCAGTAGAATGCCACTTGGAGACGGGTATCCCCCAAGCATTTAGTAATTTCCTTTTACTGTCAGCTATGCATATTGCATTGGTCTTTGGTCATTAGGTGGTTGAATATAGATTGCATTAAGGGTTTCAGAAAAATTGCATTGACATTGCATGGGATATGGGAATTGAAACGGTGCAACTTTTATCCCTAGCTCTTTAACTTTAAAAAATGGAAGGAACAATTTTGCCGGTATTGGCATGGTGTGATGGTTTATAGGTGGCATTGTTGTTCTTGCCACCAAGGTTCAAACCCCGTTGGGGTGGTATTGTTGAATGGTTGCATCCAGTTCATGGCTCCGGTCAAAAGCGTTTACCCCTTGAATAAAAAAAAAAAATGGAAGGAAAAATAAAAGAAAGGAGGATGTTCGAATACTTGGTAAATTAGGGTTTCACTTCTGTTGATTTTATTTCAGCATATATTTTTAATTGCAAAGAGAATTAACAGAGGGCTCTCTTTGGTTGGGCCTCACTCATTTTGTGAAGTCAAGCATCCCTCATTCACCAAACCTTACCCTTTGGAATGAAACCCTATCTTTCTTGTTTTTTCTTCTATTACTAAACATAAGTTAATTGAGTTTAACTTCAGGTCTGTCCTTCACAGGGTAGACACAACCACACCAATGTTTGTTTTTGTCTTTCTTGTTCCTCTTTAGAATTAAACCCACATGCATCACAAAATCAGAAGAAAACATTAAAATTTCCGAATTAAGGAAGACATAAGGGAAAAACTTACATCAACCCTAAACTTAAACTAGCATAGTTCCAGACTAATGAGCATTTTGGATATCTGTGGCAACCAGCTAATTGATTTACTACAGTAGCAACAAGTCAAACAGATAAGGATTTCACCATCACATACAAATGTCAATGTTGAAAGAAAAATCAATAGCAAAGCTTCATATTCCACAATTCACTAGTGTCAATCATTAGGATGGATATGGTATACTGATACTGCAGCAAAAAAGGACGATGGCATATTACTTTTATTTCATATAAAATACAGAGGTTATATTGCCATGGAATAAGTAAATTTCTCTGTTAATTATAAATTTATAATTAAAATGTCATCTGATAAGAAGAATGAATAAAAGCCAAAAGGTACAAAAAAATTCAGCAAAATTTGGAGACGAATTGGAATCAAGAATGTGCTTACCCTCCAAGAGTGTCAAATAAAGATGCAAAAGGTAATCTCACAATTAGACCAGCTTGTGCATTCCCTTCAATGTCTACACGGTCAACTGCAGAAAAGAGCAAATGAAAAAGAATCAATTATTTCAAATACACAAACTGCAGCACAAATAGATCAAAATATTTGCTGTAAAGTAAGGTTAAATTACATTCAATGTCCCTTGCAGTTTCAAGTGCTCTAGAGTAAGGATTATGATGAAAGCTCGAGTTCTCTCCCAAGCCTCCTGTATTGCTACCATTGCTTTCCAATGTATTTCCTGATGCTTCCTCAAGTGGCAAACTTTTGCGATAATGTATAAGAACAAGAAGCAAAAGAAGGCTGTTATCTGCCAAAGGTCTTTTTGACATTTCTCCACTTGCATTCACAAGATAACTAAAGGTGTAATATGGTAACAACACAACACTGGCTGCAAATTAACAAGGAAGCAAGAAAACTTATAATCAGTTATTGAAATACAAACAATAGATGACCAAATCAACACTATTATTAAAAAAAAATTAATAATACTTTTTTTGTATTTATACATTCAAGAAAATGGCAATATACATCAATTTTAACAAACAAACAAAAAAACTGTAGTCAAATACAAACATGAAGGACAAAACTCCGTGTTCACACATCTATGAAAGGTAAATTTCCACAGAAGTAAACATTGTATGCTTACATGATCCCAAAAGAATATTTTTATACTAAATAAAGGAACATATAGGAGTTATTATTTAATGGCCTTACATCAAGATAGAAAATTCTATCTTGAGTTAAATTTCTAGAAAAAGATGTCTTACAACAGAGTCTCATGCAGCTGCCAAGCTTTTTTTTGTTTTAACAGAGACTACTCAAATATTTTAGGAGATTTTTTGGGAGCAAATAGTCCCATGGTTTTATTCCCTGCTTATTTCAAGCAATTCTCAAATTATAATCTTTTTTATAATTATTAAATTTAGAAGATAAAATCTAAAAGCAAATGACAAACGGGAGGGATGACAGTATATGTAGCCACATAACAAATATATGGTTAAGCAGTGGCTGCATAACTTCAGCCCATCTCTCCACCTGCAGCTGAGCTTTCAAAACCTATACCAGAGAAGATTCCACATCATGCATTGTGCTATTTTAAAAATTATATGGGGCCGCCTGCTCCTTAAAAATTTAAGCTGTAAGCACCTGCATGGGGCCATGCTGTTATAGATAAGGTCAGACAAGTCTATTTCACTGAATGTTGCAGTTGCATCACTATGTAACATCTGACATGTCGGATGCTGCAAATAAAGGCATCATAACAACTACTTACTACTAATACACAGAAAGAACTTTCAAAAATATCTTTCCAAAACCCTAGAATAACTATGTTTGTATGAAAAGATATGCTAACCATAATTCTACCATAGTATATACGAAGATAAATTCTCAAGAAAACCATTATTAGTCAGATTACTTAGATTCCCTAGCTCGCTCTCCCTCAGATTCACAGCTCTACCCTGATGGCATGACTCAGCCCCATTCTAGCAACATGGATCTACCACTTATTGGCCACCTCATAGGCCATAGGGGCAGATTCATTACAAACTTCTTTTCTCCTATGGGAGCTAAAGCAGCCTTGGATGTTAAGGGTGTGTCTAGAGTAAGTGCTTCGATTCATCCTAGGCTATCCTAGGATGGCTATCCAACCTTGGATACTCCCTTGCCAACATTATCTCTCACAATGACTGATGATGGCTCAGACAGCTCCTCCATTTCAAACATAGACAGGGATATTCGATAAGATTTCCTTCTAGTCTTCACTGGCACAATGCTTCTAGGGTTCTTGTTCTCTCCATTGCTATTTGTTAGTGGCGTAGAGCTTTATTCCATCTTATATACTTTTATTATTTTGATTCTAGGGTTCCCTCTTCCCAGAACTTTCTATTGTTATATTGTAACCTCTAGTCCCATTGACATATGTGGGCATTAATATAATTTTTTTTTTCTTTCTCTCTCAAATAATGTCAACCTCTTTATAGGGATAATGTAGAAGACCTCTTCTAGTAGAAAAAACAAAAAGACAATATATATGAGATAACAAGATTTACAATGCATTGGATAGCAAGGTAAGTGATACCAAAGCAAAGGGGCAATAAAGGAAAATGGCTATAAGTAGGGCAAAAGCATAAAGGACAATAAATCTAGGCATTACAAGTAAAGAAAAAAGGTAAAGGATGCTTAAGTTGAGGACTAAATGCTAAGCAATAGAGAAACAATGTAAGTAATAACATACAACAATAAAGTCATAAGCATATAATAAAAACTCAAACCTATCCAAGAGGTTGAGATTAATTAGTTAAAATGTTGGCTTTTCATTGTGGAGACCCAAGTTCAAATCCCCATAGGGACATCTAAAGTGGAATTCTAAGTTGCGACTCTTGGTCTTCCATAGTTGACTTCTAATGTGGATGTGGTTTCTAAATAAAGTGGATTTATAAGCAGTGAGTCTTGGTCTTCCATAGGTGATTTCTAGTTTGTTTGCTTGTAAAGAGCTTGTATTGGTCTCATGTCGATGCTCATATGAGAAAAATATTTGTAATCGATAATGCAATATAAAAAAAAAATTCAAATCCACATAAATGGAAGATGTAAGGTAGAGAGATACTTAGTTGGGATAAACTTGTAGGCACATCAATTTCCCCGTTGGCTTAAGGACTTGTGAGGACGTGGTTGTAGGCGAAGTCAAGGCATATAAAAGAGGCCTAGAGACTTGATGTACATTAGAAGCAAATCTCATACCTTAATATTGAAAAGTCCTTGCATAATACTCAACTTGTAGATGCATTAATCCCCCCCTTGGTTTAAGCACTTGTGAGAATGTGGTTGTAGGTGAAATTGAGGGATATGAAAGAAGCCCTAGTACACTAGCTAAAAACTCAAGAGAGTTTGTGTACATTAGAAGTGTTGGTACCCATATGGAACTCAATGTTTGTACTACTTGGTGTCCACTTTGTCATCAATTAATGGTCTCACCAATCAATTTACAAAAGCTTGTTTGTTCTTGGTTTGATATTTTGGCTGACTACTCCTATAGGGTGACCAAAGTAACACTATTCCAAAGAGAGGATTGATGAGGTTCCTAATTGATGATGTCTACGACAATAAAAGGCAAAAACAAGTGTATTCTACATCTACATCAAAAGTGGGCAAAGAAGGCCCAGGCACACCCTTAACGTAAAATCTCTGCCAAAAAATCAGCAAGCAAATCTGATGCAAATCTGATACAACAAACCAGCACATTTGTTGCTTATACACGAACATTCAAACCAACCAAATAGAAAACAACTCAAACATTGCAAACTAGTACATTTGCAAGCCTAACACAAGCAACATCCAACTCAAAACATAGACAACAATTCAGTTCATGCTAATTGTTGCATTAAGGGATGCAGTACATCCTCCCTCTACTTTAGGTGGGGGGTAAAGGGGTGGGTGGTTTCTTTCTCTATTTTAGGGATGCTTCTCTCTTTCTTCTTGGCAATCAGGGAGCTTCTTCTCTATGGGGGTGGCGTGGGGAGGGGGATTCTTATTGTAATGTACCCTTCTCAGCAGTGATCAGTGCAATTGGCCGTTAGCCTATCCCGGAGGCCCATAGGCTAGTCGGAAGCAGAAATTAGGGTTTCCTATTTTATAAGAGGTTACTTTGGCAGTTTTGGAGGCTTGAATGTTGGAGTTTTGCAGTTTGGATTCCAAATTCCTTTTGGGTTTTCAGAGAGCTTCACATGCAACTGAAACAAAGGACTTTTCCGAACTTACTATTTTTAGTAAGTTGCGACAGCTGCTCAAAATGTGGTTAAAATGCATTTGGACACACTTACTATTTTTAGCAATGCTATTTTTAGCAGGGTTTCAACAGGCTAGTTCAAAGGTTATTTCAAGCAGGTCAATTTATTCAGTTTAGTCTCCAGCATTTGTGATGCTTATTTTGGCAAGTTTAGTATTGGTGAGATATTATTTTAAGTGAAATATTTGGCTAAGGCATGGTGGGCAACTTTTGGAGAAATATTTAAGATAGATTATAATGTATTTCACCTATCTACTTGGATGCCTAGCTTGGAGAAAATATTTAAGTGAGTATAAGGTATATTTTACGTAATCACCTTGGACACCTATGTTATGAAATATTTGCATTTTGATAAGTATTATTCCTCTTATGTTTGGACGCCTAAAGTCAAGAAGTCAAAGGTTGGAATTCAAATGCAAATTGAAGTGAAATGAGAATCTCATTTGGGTGTCCAATTTGGAGGGAAAGGGAGTTTGAATTTATGGGTTGGAGAAGTTATAAATACAAGGCATTGCCTCTTCATTTGATCATCCATTGTCTATATCATATCAAATTGCTGCCGAAATGTTTTCAGGCTTATGGCTTCGAGGAATGCATACCTCCTAGCAAGTATCCAATTTCGTGTTTGAAAGATAACACCTAGTTGGAATTGGGACTGCTTCTCACACAGAGATAGCAGATTGAGCATCATTGATATTAGTTTTTGAAGTTATTTCTGATTTTCAGGTTGCTGGTTCATGTATGGCTGAAGCAAGTTTTCATTTGCAGATCATTGTATGATTTTTATTTCATTCTGGGTATTTGCTATTAATCATTTCTATGCCCTAGGCACCCCTTCTCCTTGAACCTCAGATTTTTTGGTGAAGTGGTTATTTTTCTAGAGCTGGTCGCCCTTCTTGGTGGTTTTACTTTGCCTGGCATCACCTCGGAATGCATGCAATAAATAATAGAAGGTGTTTGCAACTGTTTCTTGATTCTATCTTGGGCGCTTTCCTCCTATGTCTCATCTGCATTCAGTTTCATGTCATTCGAAGGAGTCTTCATTGAGTTAGGAGCATTTTGGAGTGTTTCAGTCTTGCTGGTTTGCATTTTCTGAGTGCTGGTTTTCTACATCAGATTGTAGTAGTTTTGGTTTTGGGTTGGTTTTTCTTGTTTGGAAGGCTTGTGAACTAAGTTACCAGTTCAGGTTCGGGGACGGGTTCGGGTATGAGAACCCGGTACGTGGGTACGGGCAAAATTTTTTTAGGGGTTTGGGTATGTATGGGTACGTGTGTATATATATATATATATATATGTATTATATATACAAAAAAATAAGAGAAATATAGAGAATTGTAAAACTAAATCATTTCATAGTATGATACTTGATCATTGATCAATGCCAAATGCCAAAGATAAATATTAAATGCCAATTGATAGTTGAAAAATATTCAAATAAAATTACTGAATTACAAAATGTAGTTCATGAAACATTGAAACATGATTCAATGTTCATTGTTCAAGTGCTCATCAATCATCAAAAGGATTGTCAGAATCATCGTGACTTGGATTTTGAGCAGTTTGAACTTCAAAATCATCATCATTTGAACCCAAAGCGGATCCAACACCATGTGATATGTCATCAATATCACCCACATCATCCATAGTGGCTCTAGCAAGATCCTGAATGGTTGCATCCAAGTCAGTAGACTCGGGTGCTACATCCCAAAGCCTCGCTGCCCCCTGCCTATATTGAGGATCCTTACATGACAGAAGACGCAAATTGGAATGAATATACACTAAATCTTCAGCTCTTTTTGCAGCCAACCGGTTACGCTTCACTGAGTGGATAAAGGAGTATGTACTCCAATTCCGTTCAGCGGCAGAAGAGCTTGCAACCTGGAGAGAAAACCAACAAAATTAAAAATAAAATAAAAAAATGCAAGATAAATTCAAGAATGTTAAGTGTTAAATTTTACAATACAAGTGGCAAAAAAAAAACTTACTTGTGAGAGGATCTTGATTGCAAGAGGTTGGAGGTACATATAATCTTGACCATGGAGGTACCACCATGTAAGAGCATCCATTTTGTATTGGTCTCTAGCAACAGAAGAGGTATGATTTTTTGATTTTCCTGTGATAAACATTCCAAATTCTCTCATGACACTTGTATGCACTTCTGGATCACTGAACATTCTACTAAATGCCGTCTTATACCCATTAGCAACTTCAGAATCTCTATATGGCGGTATTCTCCCTGGGATAGAAAGTACTTCAATGGTATAGTACCTCGGAGATAGGGCATATGCAAGGAGGTGCAATGGAGTTGTCATCTTGTTCCAACGATGAAGAACAATTGCTTCCACCCTTTTGTACAAGGTGTCTTCAGGATCATTCTCTTTTTTTTGTATTTCTATTTTTATTTTTTCCAACATTGTGTCCATGCTATCATAGACATCCCCCAAGCATGGTTCATCTGTATCAGCAAACCGAAGCATAGACATGATAGGTTCGGTGAACTCCAATACATAATTCACACGATCCCACCAATCGTCATGCAAGATCAATGCCTTGACCTTTTGGGCCCTCTCTGAATTTGATTGCTTCCATATACCCCATTGGTTGCTAATAACCATTTGACTCAATGCATCTTTCACCTTCACAAGTCGTCTCAGAACAATTGTGTGAGATGCAAACCGGGTCTCGGCAACCTAAGAACATGTTAATAGTAAGTTAATAACACATTTAAAATATGTAAATAATGCAAAAAATTATTTTATTCAATTATGTAAAACATGACATAAATGATAAATGAAACTAAATAAATTAAATTTACCTTCAACAATTCCAATCTTGAAAAAGTTCTGAAAATTGCTTGTGACATATGGTGGTTTGTCACAAACATCTGGATCTCCTCAGACTCCTGGTATATTTCTTTCACCCACTCTATTTGGTTGCCAATTGCTTGCATCACCAAATTGAGGGAGTGTACGGTGCACGGTGTCCAAAAGATGTGCTCATATCTAGCCTCTACCAAAGCACCTGCAGCCCTGCAAACTTTTGCATTGTCCATAATTACTTGGACAACATTTTCACTACCCACCATCTCTATGGAGTCAATGAGAATCCTGGAAATGAACTCTGCATCTTTCACTTCCCCTTCACAGTCAACCACCCTCAAAAACATTGCCCCCTTGGGGGACACTGCAATAACATTAATCAATGGACGGTTTTTGCAATCTTTCCATCCATTGGAAACAATAGATACACCTGTTTCAACCCAAGAATCTCTAATTGGTTTTAGTTGGGCCTCTACAGATTTCTTCTCTTTTTGCAATAAGGTGGTACGCACCTTTTCATACCCAGGACTTGTGAAACTAGGAGGTGCACTATTTATTGCTGACACCATGTCCCGCCAATATGGTGATCTCACCAAGTTGAATGGAAGACCATTGGCATAGAGGCAACGTGCAATTTTTTCTTCAGCAATATCTCTTGCCTCCATTTTAAATGCCTTCTCTAATGGACCTCTCTTGCGGGTGGTGGTTTTTGGTTCTTCATCTTCTTCTTCCGTAGAGGGTATAGACAAGAAGGGATGTCTAGAGGGCCTAACTATCTGAGTGGGTAATGTTGTTTTTTTCTTTCCGGAACTATAACTACTTTGTTTTCCTCTTGCAACCAATTTGTCAGCATCTTCTTGTTCTTTTATAAATGCTGCTATTTGTACAGCAGACAACCCCTTCTTATCTGGGCCCTCACACATATTAATCCCTTTACCACCAGGGCCCATAAAATGAAGTTTCACTCGGTAATAGGAGCTATTATATTGTGTATTGCAAAAATTACACTTCCAAACAAACCCCCCACCTCCAGGAATTTGTGAAATTCTTGTGGTATGACTCCATAAAGGAGATCCTTTATCAATTTTGAACTTTTGGCTTCCCTCCCCACCCACTGAACTTTGACTACTGGCCATTGTTGCAATCTATAAAAAAAATGAAAAAAAATATATATACTTGAAAAACTTCTTCACAAACTTGAAAAAATCCATCAAAAACTAAGAAACTTAAAAAAAATTCATCAAAAGATTAAAGAATAGGGTTTAAACTTTAAATGCATACCTTGAACACTTAAATCTCCTTTGTAGAAGCTATTTGCCACTCCACAATCGATCTCCTTCAAATGCAATCACCTCCCTTCAAAATGCTAAGATGGAGAGAGCAAAATGAGAGGTAAAAATGAAATGTTTTAGTGTTGAAAGGCCTCATATTGGGTCGTTTTAGGGTTAAGAGGCAAAATAATAATTAAAAAATTGTTTTTTTTTTAAACTTTTGGGCCCACTTTTTAAGTGCTGGGTCGTGGGTTCTCCCAGGCACGCCCGGGTACGTGGATGGTACACCCGGGTCCGCGTACCTTTGGGCCAGATACGCGCTTGGTACGCACAGGATGCATGCCCAGCCCTGTGGGTTCGCCCGGGTGTGCGCTTGCGCGCACCTAGGAGAACCCACAGGGCTGGGCACGCACCCTGTTTGTACCCAGCGCGTACCCACAGGCGAACCCGTACCGGGTTCACACCCGAACCGGGTTCGAGGCCTGTGGGTACGAACCCTGCAACATAGCTTGTGAAGTTTGGAGAAACATATAATATCATTTGCAGAGGATTGGACAGCTTACTCACTTGTAATTTGCAGACTACTTTCATTGTAAGACTGAAATCAGTAGTACTGATTCAATCATTTAATATTTTTGGACTTTATATTGTAATTCCCACTATCAGTGGAAGGGACAGGCCCCACCGTCCATTTACTTTCAACTTTTCATTTTTGTATTGCCCGTTGAACAAGCAGAAGGGGTCAGCAAGCCACCCATACTTTACTTTTCATGTACTTGCATTCTTCATCATGCTGATCGGCTGAGCCGTCAAACTACTCCCGCTAAATAAGTGGTCGAGTTGCATAAGCTTTGTACTTTCCGGTAGTTTTTGTTTTACAAGCTAACGATCCCCGACGCCATATGCTATCACCTCGCCCATCATTGGGATCTTGGTGAACATTCTTGGTGTAGGGTTACTTTCCTCAGCTGGTTTTGGTTTTGCTAATGCTGACGGGTGAAGTTGTTGATGTGAAAATTGAAAAAAAATTGTAAGGGGGTTATTTCACTTATGTACATCGGTAAATCAAGCTACACATTTTCTGGGACACATTTTTTCATCCACCTAAGCTACATTTAAGGGGGGATGTTGGTGTAAGTTTTAATTCATTTATTATTTTATTAGGTATTTTCCTACACCTGGTTTAGCTTGCTTAGGTACACGAATTTAGGCTTAATAATGGTGAGTGGAGTGATAGCCATCCCTCTCTTCCACATGAGTTACACTTTCCCTATTTGAATATTGAGGTGCATACATATCCTGGGAATTGCAATTCTTAGCAGTTGAGTGGCCCAACTTCCACCTCTGCATTTTATGCATGCACTCACCTAGCCTTGTTTCCTCTCATTATCTCTTATTCTCTCAACAATTCTTTTGCACTGTATTTTGCTCTCTTTACTAATGGGAAATAGCATTGTTCAATCTATTATCTAGTCTTGAATAAATGTTGTGGCTATCACTATGGCATTAGGTCTTGGTTGATTGTTTGCTTATTGCAAAATAATAAATCCAACAAAATGGAATTCTTGAGAATTAGGAGGCCATGATGAGAAAAATACAAGGACTAGCATGGGACAAGTATCAAGAAAAAGGACAACACTAAGTAAGGTGACTATGGCAATAATAAAGACCTACAACAAACCTCTAGATGATTGCTTAAGCTGGTCCGCTCCAATATTTTGACTTTACCTATTGTGATAAGAATCCATTAAGATGATCTCCATTGTTGAACTTTGTCTTCATTATGTCAGACTTCCATAGACATCCATATTCACTTTTAGAGATTACTAAACGGTCTCCATTTAGCCGAAAAAGTGATAAAACACATAGATATGGTTTCCAATGAGAAAGCATATCAGTTCAATGGATTTGAGAGCACCGTTGTCGTATCTATCCTAGCTAAAATCATAATTTATGCGTGAAAGAAGAAAATGGGCTACATCTTGAACATTAATTCCCAATTTATAGAAGGTTGTTCACAAGCCAAATAGTGAATGAATTATATAAATATTATTGACAATGATAGATTATGACTAGTCACACACACTATGTGATATCTTGTATAGTTAAACATTTTATCAGTCGGTGTCTGTGTTTTGTGCATGTCTCTACACTACATACATGTCTATAAACAAATTAATAGTTGTAAACTAAAAACAGATCCATCACCCATGTCCTTAGGGTTATTACTATCAAATTCACTAGATTTTAGCCATTAACATGCATATCAAGTGTACAAGTCTGAGGGCATTCCAGTGAACATCAAGAGTTGTGAGTCTTGTGAAAAATATTCAATAAGATATCTTTCGCTCCCTCATTGTCAGTAACAAATGGAATGTTTCTCTAATTATGGCTATTATAAACAATAGAATGAAGCAGGGGCCCCATTCAATGCCTTAAACAAGCTGAACATGCAACCTGCTCATATTGAGCCCCTCTTTGTTTTGGATTACACATGGATGTAGGAATGAAAACATGTAAACCCCCCAAAAAAACTGCTGATTAGGTAACCTATCCAATGACAAACCATAGCAAAGATAACAATGAGTCAATCATCAAAGATAAATTCAATTAGACCATAAAACAGTGTCCTCTATCATGCCTTTATTTGTGGTAGTTGGGGCTTTTAAAAGAGGCATCAATCTCCATGTTTCAGAGGTGACCACTCAACCCAACAACTTTATAGAAAACATAATTAACATTAGGATTAGGCCATGACTGTCAAATATTTTAGATTGGGTGGGTCAAGGAATAAACAGTCTAATGCATACAAGAATATACTAATAAAATCAACTCATTTGAAATGTAAACTAGCTTTCAAAAAGATTGTAGTTAATGTTGGAAATGTTCGTGGTTAGTAGAAGTATTTAAGCATAACTAACTAGGGATTCCTTTTTGATATGGTTAAGTTTAACGATTCAACATTTGAAAATATAGTCTTTACAAAATGATACACCTTAAATCCAACAGACGTGGCTGAGTGCTAAAGATGAAGTGTTACAACAATGAAGACTTGGATTCAATTCAACCTGTCATGTCCTCGAAATCTCAAGCCCTAACGTTGAAATACGATTGAATAAATAAAACGAATAACTATGTAAATAACGAAAATATAAATATAAATGTTGGCAATTTAATGTAATATTATTATAATTGTCAAATATAAAAAATATAAATATTAACAAAATAAATATTAGCAATCTAATATTAATTATTATACTCTAATAATATAAAAACACATGATATAATAAATGAATAAATATAAAAATAAAATAATAAATGTAAAATAATACAAAGCTGAAATCATAAAAGAGATAATACGGAAATCTATGACTAAATAAACAATTGACAAATATAAGAGTAATTCCTAAACCGATTCATGAATTGGTCCCTTGACATGGCATTTGGGAGGCAGCGATTACTAAACTAATCAAACTCTTGTTTTGAATCAATCCCCAAAGGCAGTTAGTGCATAAAGGCACGTCACTTGCCAAAAGGTAAGTAAGACTTGGTTTGAATGGTCAATATAAGGAAGGAGTTTATTTTATTATTATGGGGTATCAAGATGGAGGAGATTAAATGAACCGCTTTAAAGGAGCATCATTTGAAAAGGGATTTCATCATTTAAGACTATCACAAGGAAAAAAGAGTGGAGGTATCCATCGGGAGCAGCTTATTTTGGGAGAAATTAACGCCAGGTTGGGGATCAAAATTATTAGAGGGAGTTCTTTATATTCAGAGTGCTGGTGGATGCCGTTCAGAAGTAGGGAGCATTTGAAGAGTTACAGGATAATCTTCTGCACCTAATAACTCCAGGCCTTATACGACAATATGTATATGCAGGAAAGAAAACAACAATGAAGGAATGAAGGGCAGTTTGGGAGAAGGAGTTCACCATCGTTAAAGTCGGACAAGCCAAGGAGATAAAAGGCATGCTTCAATCCCGGTTCATGCTTAGGAGGAGGATGTGAGTAATACAGAGTTCAGTTCCAAAGTTTCAGACCTGGGCATGCAGACCTCAATAAACCTTAAACTAACTTGAGTGAACCTTGATTCAATACAAATCAGATTTTAACTAAGCTTCACATCCGAATTTCACTCAAAGCCCCTTGTGATTGTTTAAAGCATTTGACATCCTATTAGCAACTGTGGATACCATGAGAAGTGGTGTGAGACTTTCTGAGGAGTTGTGAACGCAGCTATTCACCAACCATTAGTCTCGGGATCAAGGCTACATTGAATCTATTCCGCCTTAGGAAGGGTGTAGCTTCGGCGTGAGCTTGCACAGCATAACATCCTTGTCACAAGGATGCTTCGAGTAGTCATCTGGCCCAGGTATGATGATTATTTGTATATATATAGATATAGGGAATAAGAGATATATGTTCAAGCAAACAAGAAGAAAGATAGAAACACATAGACTCAAAAATGTATCTATAGTGCTCATGCAAATCTACAGATCCGTCACTCATCAGGTATGAGTTCCATCATAATAAGAATTAAGAGAATAACGTGTAGAAAGATTTCATTCAACTTAAATGTAGTTGATACTTATAAATGTACTTCAATATATTATGATTTGTGAAAATATTGAATTATCTTGCGAGGGATGAATATATTGAGAAATCAATTGACATGCTAATGATCGATTGAGAGAAGGAGACTCGTAGTGAGTACACTCACAGGGAATGCGTCTTAGAGCAACAGTCTGAGGTAAGTATCATCAGCCGTCTAAATAACATTAAAGGTTATGTATTCTAGAAATTCGAATTGCTACATGCAGTGAAGGATTTACGGTATGACGACTAACCTAAATCTTATTAGATTAAATACTAGTTGGATTCATAAATATTTCATTTTGTGATGACTTGTGAATACAATCTAATATAGCTAATGATGAATGAATGTGTAGAGCGATTTAACGATATTAATAGATAATATTTATCAAAGTCCAATAATGATGCTTGCACCAATTATTGTATATCCTAAGCTATTATGACTTTTACTTTGAGAATAGACTTCGGGCCAAAATTCCCTTTCGCTAGCACTCAATAAGGATAGGGAGTGTGTGGAGGGAAAGGCTGATAAATTGGTCCATTGATGGACGGTCCCAAGACAGGTAGGAAACCTTGAGGGAGTCCGATTAGAGACCGTGCACGCGCCCTTGGCACAGTAAATCTACCATCCAAAGAGGTTAGGAAAGAGGAAACAAGGCGAAGATCTATTCTGATCAAGAGTAATAAGTCATATCAGATTATTTTAGTTATGCACTAGTTGATAATAATGCATTTCATTTGTCTTATTCTTGAAATGTGCAATCTGAAATGATCTAATTTAATCGTGAACAAGGAACATTTGTGTGTGCAAGACCTAAAGGCAAGTTTCATTCACAAATTAATTGTTTGGTAAATTCAAATTCTTGCTCCTAACTATGTGCATTTTTATGTCTCTAATAAGGGGACATTACACAACCTATGAACCATTGGGCAAGCTCTATAGTGTTAATGCAATGAAAAGTGCAGACTTTGCAATCTTGCGGCCTGGGCCCCCATTTGCATACCATGGGTTTAGGAACTAACAAGCCCTCATTGAAGAACTAAAAAAAATCAGAAACCCGCTTAAAGAAGATTTTAATTCTAGGTCATCAGGAAAAACTAAAAGCCCTATTTATAAGTGGATACTCTTGTTGGGAAATGCATCTAGGAGAACGACTACTAACTGTTGTTGTTTAAATGTAGAGATAGAATAAACATGCATTGAGATGGAGAGTAAATACAATTGATTCTATTGACAAGCATGAAATGTTCTAATATAAGTCAAATGTCGGTTTATATATAGATAGATATTTACTTCAAAATATATAAATATATATTCATATATTACGGTTAGTGCACCCAATGTAATCTAAATTAATGGTACAGAAAAGATAAAAAATAGAATCAGATGTTTTTAAATTAATTTGGTTGACAACGTAGGGAGGGTTTAGGTCAATCAAATAATTAGGCATTTGATAAGTAAATAAAATGGATATATGTGCATTGTAATAGATATTGTAGATTTACAGAATAGCTGATAACAGTAATAGCAAATTTGAAAAAGAAAAAACATAAGTGGCATTCAGCATTAAAAAAACATATATATAGTATTTAATAAATGAGATCATCAAGGGGAGCAGATGGAGTAGAGTTTGGAATGAATTTAACTGCCTATACTAGTTGCTTAAGAATAATCTTGGTTGTGAAAATACAAACGGGAGCATAGAGTCGGTGCTTTCATAAAGCCAATCTTTGAAGATGACTAGATGTAAGACAAAAAGTGAAAATGTGGATAGATATGTAACTATGTATTTAAGATATATAGCATAAGTAAGAATATTGAGGATATGTTAATTCATTATTCAATGGTCTTTAGAGAGTTTAGAGAGTTAAAAGATGTACTACAAAGATACATAATAATTTGAAAGTAATTCAACTTGCATCTGATAAATGGACAGAATATTTCAGTTAAAAAACTACCTTTAATTCACCCCTTTTTGTGGCCAATTATGAATGCTAGATTGAAGTAAAATGGATTGTTTAAATCCAAATGAATACCACTTAGATCATAAATACTTTGAAAATGAGTCCAAATGCAAGACCAAAACCTCGTTGTTTAAATTTTGAAATCTATAAATTAGCTTTAGTGAGATAAGTGGTTTCAACAAAGCCTAGGTTCAATTTCCCTCAAGGACTGCTGTGCAAGGTCCTCTTGCACTAATACAAGTTTGACACTTTGAAGTGTACACTATGCATGCCTAGTACTCAGGCCCCCATTTGTGTCCAATGGGCTAAGGAACTGGTAAACCTATACTGCCCAAGCCAAAAGAAAAAGACAAATGATGTCATTTGCTTCAAGAACATAGAGGAAAAATGTTTTCATTATTAAGCTTTATGTTCAAACGGGAAATAGTGAAATGTTATGTTATATGTAATAACCTAGATTTTGTTTTGATTGTTTAGTAGTTAATGCATTGGAAATCATATGCAAAACCATTCTAGAAAGTAGAAATGATGCGGAATCATCCCAGGTGTAGTGCAATCTTGCATCACCAAAAAACTTAGGTATTTTCAAGCACATGACAGCAGAAAAAAGTCGGTCCTCTTTGATCAAGTGTTGCTTTTAAGTTCGAATGAAGGCTTTTGAAGGTGCCATAACGAAGAAGATAGGATAGATTCAAGCAATGGCAGATTGGTAAAGATGACTAGGTGTGAAAGCTTTTCTGTAGCAGCCACACAATTGTTGAAAAAGTCATTCATTTCAATTACACTGCTGATGCAAAAGATCTCTCACAGCAGTTGCTACAAAAAGTCACTCATAACAGTTGCAGTCATTGCAGAAAATCATTTGCTGCAGTTGCACTGTCATGTGAAAAGTCATTCACAATGATTGCACAGTTATTGTGGAAAGTCATTCATAGCAGCTGCACAGTTGCCACGAAAAGTCATTCACAACAATTAAAGAAGCTGGAGTTGTTGTCATAGGCACATATGCGTTTCAGGAGCACGACCAGCATGAAGAATGGAGATCTTTCCACACCTGCCTCCAATGGACATTGGAAGTTTGTGACTCTTGTGGACTTCTGTAAATGTAAATGTGCTTCTGAATACAAAAATGATAGGGAAAACCAACTACATTTGTAAGGGAAATATGTATGCTTCCATTTGATGGTTTCAGGCAGCAGATACATTGCAGAGGAGCAGCTGCAAAAGGATTTAATAACTGAGAAAACAGAATGCAAAGAAAAAAGAGGGCATGAATGCCAAGATAGAAACAGTGCGCTGACTATGATTGTTCCCAAGACAACACACAATTAGCAAGCACTAAAGAACAAAACAATATGAGAACATAAGCAGTCATTTAGTCATTGCACAAGTCATGGTCTGCTAGTTGCATTTCTGGGGAATGATGGATTAATGTGCAAGTTGTTCATATAAATGGGGTTTGTGTGTAACAGGCACTATAGTATTGCAAAAGTTGGTTCGGAAGCATGGCTAGTTAAGTCTTTTGCACTGATTGGATTTTGTTGTAATATGCAGCCAGCACAATTACTACTTCCAAAATAAATTTTGAAAAGGCCAGAAAGACAAAATTTTCATCAGATGGCTTTGGAGGACCTGTACATCATCATTAGGGACAGCAATCCAACAACAAAGACAGCAGAGAACATCAACCTTGCTGGGCTTACAAGCACCGCAGCAGTTTCAGTTTTCAACCCACAAAACATAAGAATGTGGAGTCAACCCAAATCAAATAGGCTTTAAGTGCTGGTAAGCCAACTTTTAAATTTGTTATTCAGTAATGAGAAAGGGGATGGATTCTCTAGGGATTCTAGAGCCTGATGGTTGATCACCTCCTTCTTCTTGCCCATATAGGAGACTGGCTCCTCTAAACGGCCTTTGGATACTGCTACTTCACATATAGACACAAATAGACCTGTGAGACCGATGCATATCACAAGCTTCCACACTACTATGGCAGTTACAAGGACAGATGCATATTATGAGCTTCCTCACTATTATGGCAGTTACATCGGCCTTGGATATTCAATGTGATTGTAGACGAAGTGTCTTGCTTCCTCTCAGAATCCCCTGAGCTCAGCCTTCCTAGCCTTAAACACTCCCGATGAGCACTCTCAAATCTTGTACCAGTCCTATCACATTGTTCAACATGACACCAATGACTCCTCCATAGGCCTGAACAAAGATTTTCAATGAGGGTTGTCTCCTCTCTTTCTAGTACTTGTCAACTTATGCTCTTTAGGTATCTTGTTCTTCCTACTTGGCTATTTGTATTGGTTTCCTAACCACATGTATCAGTGATCCACAGCTGTATTATATTTTTGTTTTGCTCTTCCCCTTTTTGGGCCTCTCTAGGATTCTCTCTTCCTAGAACTTTCTATTGTATACTGGTGTACTCTCAAGTCCCATTGACCTACTTTTGGTCATCCGTGGACATTAATAAAATTTCCTTTTTTCTTTCCTTCTTTGAGAAAAGTGGTACTCTTGGAGAGAGGGGTGGTCCTTTTAGAGGAAGAATTATTTTGGTGAAAAAGAGTGGCTGTAATAAAACCTTCCTGTAGCATGTTCTGCAGCAACTTGTAGAGAGTTCTGTTAGCTGCTTGTAGCGAGTTCCATATCAATTTGTAGCATGTTTTGTAGCTGCCAATAGCAATTTCTTTTGCAGCAATAAAACATCAATCTGTGATGTTCTGTTCTGCAGCAGCAATGCTTTCCTCTAGCCATAATTAGCACTGTTCTAGTTAATAAATAAGTCTAAATGTATTGAATGTATTCTGTGTTGATTTGAATCCACTGAGGGAACCTGGGACATGGCTGCAAGGACAGGTTGTTAATAATTTGAACCCCTATCCTTGTCTGCATTAGATTATCCATGATTAAAAAAACATTGAAAAATCCCAAGGCAAGCAGTAGGGAGATTTATATATGTAGAAAACTTTAACAGTATCCAAACTTTAGGTCTAACAACACCCAAGTGAGTAAATATTCTATACAACTGCCTCAAGACACTGAAACCTACTAGCCATCACCTGGACCCCAATAAATAGTAGATGAGAAACCAATCTACAATGCATTAAGCATAAAGGCATATCTTTTATCCACCTAGATTTTGGGCTTTGTGTTTTGGTGTTATGATGAGAGATGGAAACCCAAACACCAAATAGGATCTCTCAAAAGTTCGAAACACACCAATTGCACCATTCACTCTTTGCAGTGAGTTGGCAAATGGAGTTGCATTCAAGTTGTGCACCAATTTGGGTCAAAACCTTAATTATGAGTAAGGAGTCATACCCATCTTAAGCATCCGTCAACATTGTAAGAGTTATGGGGAGACCATTGATTCTATGGTCTAATGACTCTAATCCATATGAAAACAAATCAACTTGATCTTTTACGAAGAATAGAAGTGAGTTCTTACATGTCTATACATGAACAGAAATCTAGTATAACTAATAACCTTATAAACATTATGAAATCCAAAAAAAATTTAGAGATTTTTGATTTAGTGGATTTCTAGTGGATTTTCATCTGCATAGAGTATTTAATACTCAAGTCATACCTCAATGACCTGCACTCCATGAACAGTTGTTTATTATGCGACTTTTCACGCATGTACATTGGTAATAATCATAAGGTAAGCATCCCTACACACAACACAAGCTCCTTTAAGAGGCAATAAGACCAGAGAGCATGAGGATGCCAAGTTAGACATCAACACAACGTGCACCCCAAAGTCAAGCTTCCAAATTGGCAAAAAATTTAGTGCATGTCATGCCTTATAAGATGGATTTGTCTTGCAAATTTTATGAACACTTTGTTATTTTTTAATAATCAGATCTTCCATAGTTAAATACTGTTTTAAATATTTTCACATGGTAACTTCTGAGCTTAATTTTTGCAATTGACTCAAGAAATCTTATGTAGGATATTCACTTAGATCTTGTAGAATGACCCTATTTGTCCATTTTCCCTTCGGTAATGAACACTTTAGCTCCAATGGTTGATCATAAAACCCCCTTTTTAATGTTATATTGCCTATTTCACAAAATATCATATCCTATAATACAAAGTGCAGTGAAACCTTGTAATAATATATTCATTGAGAAATTTTATTGTAATGCATGCCAATTATCTAGAATGCTTGATTTTCCACCTACCTCAAATCTGCATATTGAGTAGCTGAAAACCAACCCCAATCATTTCATACTTCCCAAGGAAAAGTGTAATGCAAAGGAAAAAAATCAGCCAGCACAGTTCCAGTTTCCCATTTCTCAACAATTTTTTTTAATCTTAATATAAAATTAGTCACCATAGTCCTTCCAAGAGCCCTTTTGTGGTTGACCCCTCAACCCCTACATATACACGAGCAACCTCCACCTAAGCTAGCTCAAAATAGAATGAGCTTTTTCCAATATTACAAGTCACGTCTTAGAATGTTATCTCACCACAACTTATGCAGTAACCTTCTCATTAGTTGGAAGGGTATTGTCTTTTGCACAAGTCATCTTTTTTCCTTTAATGGTATATACAAAGGAAAACTCCTGTTTAAAATAAATCTTCAATATCTTGATAACATTCTGAGGTTTTAGCAACTTTCAAATGATTTTAACATAAAAATCTTAAATCTATCATGGATTCCTATCAGTGCATCCCAATTTCAAGCAGGCACATTCTATACTTCAATTTGCATTTCATTGTAAGGGTAAATCTGCTTTCTTGGGCATGCTAATCGGGTTGCTTCCTAAGAAAACATCCAGAAAAAGGAATAACTTTCTTTTCATCCCACTTTCTATATAAAATTGTCAGTTAATGAAGTGGAAAAGGAGCCCTTCATCACTACAATCATATTTCTGAAACTCAACAAATACCCAAGTTAACGTGGAAAATTTCTTCAGCAGCAGCACCATCAATGACTACCACTCAGACATCTCTACTTCAAATAAAATTCTTATATCCAACAATTTCTCGATCTTCACTTCTACTTTCTCTACAAACTTATGGTTATAAAAATATAGTTAATGCTCTGAAGGGCACAGTTCCATGTATTTATTGAATTCCATGTTCAATGACTCCCTCGAAACCTCTTTCAAGTCTTTATATGGCCAAGCAAACATATTTTTTTATTTTCTATGACAAATCTTGTAGCTTCCTATGTAAATTTCAAACTCCAAATTCCAAACATTTTTTCCACACAATTGTCTATTAGTTCCTCTTTCAGCTCTTTATTGACCCCCATCACCTAAGATAAGGACCGTAAAAAATGTTATGCATCCTGACTGTTAGGTACTTCCTGCCTGGTCACATATTACATGCATCTATATTAACATTGAGCAGCCGGATTCTGCTAATCATCTAGCTTTTCCATGATTGCTTAGTAACAAGAACTATTCCGGTCCGTGTGAATATTGCCTTTTAAATATCTTCTTCACAATTTCCAATTTCCTGCATCTTTTCAGCTATGATACCACTATATAGGATTCTACTATTTGAATATATTGACTAATGAATAACAACCTTGTAAATGTTATTATGCATCCTGACTGTTTGGTACTTCCTGCCTGGTCACATATTACATCCATCTATATTACCCTTGAGCAGCAGGATTCTGCTATTCATCTAGCTTTTCCATGATTGCTTAGTAACAAGAACTATTCTGGTCCATGTGAATATTGCCTTTTAAATATCTTCTTCACAATTTCCAATTTCCTGCATCTTTTCAGCTATGATACCACTATATAGGATTCTACTATTTGAATATATTGACTAATGAATAACAACCTTGTAAATGTTCTTATTGCAATTTTCAAACATATACATATTTTGTTTTATGTTATCCGCATGGAGCTTTATCACTTGCCACAGCCATCATCTATCAAAATGCCTCATCTTCCTTCTTTCTTCCCCAGCACTTGACCAATCAACACCTACACCAATAAATTACAAATGTTAAAACCCAGATCTTTCAGTGCTAATATTCATTCTTGAGGATTATCTATTTTCTGTCAGTATTACATGTGACACATCCAAGTTTAAGTATGGTGGATTGAAGGCATATTTCAGACCCAAACAGTCTGATATGACAGTTCTGAGTAATGTTCAATGAGTTTGGACTTTGGAGGTCTACAATCAGCATTCTACATCATCCTCCAGCCCTCTTTGGCACTGCACTTCAATTTATTGAGTCCACATGAATGATATAACATCAACCTATGATTTTATGGACTAACTTATGTACATGTAGCAGTGTGTTCATTATTTTAAATAACATTATTAGTGTATGCAGCTAGCTTCTCTTATCAATATCATTCTCAGTTGTATTTAGTGCATTCCATGCTCATATTATTGGAACTCTGGGTGGCGGTATCGCCAAAGAGTTGTGTATTTCATGTTCAAGATATTGTAAAACCAGATGGTATACCACCAGTCAATGCATTTATCATCGAAGGTCTTGGTCGGTTCACCATAGACCCCTCTACATTTCAAGTCTGTTTTGGTATTAATCAGATCTACATTCTCTATGCAAGCTTGTCCACCGAAAAGGTGTTGATTTGAGTCAGCTATGCCACCTGTATGCTCTAGTTAGCTTTCCGCCTTTATATTTCAGCAGTGCATTTATCTAAATAGAATGTGTTGTCCAAAACACCATATGCTCTCACCTTGCCCACACTGAGAGCTCGGTGATCAGAAAGTGCATGGAATTGTATTTGCATTTTCTATATTGAAAAACAAAAAAAAATTGGTGTGGGGTTATTACATCACATAAGGTGAAATCAGTGCAAGCACTTTTAACATTATTTGATGAAGTGGCTGTTGAGGTAGGGCTACACTACGTAATCCAATTTATTATAGATAATGATGTTTCCAGCATAGTTTTTCAAACTTCGAAGACTTATAATGGAGGAGTATCCCACTAAGTTTTGGATCCCATATGTCGCAAATTGTCTTGATTTAACCTTGGAAGACATTGCCAAACTTCCATGGGTTAAATCTATATTGAAGAGGGTGCAAACCATCACCAAATTTATTTACAATCACACAAGGTTGTTGAGTTTGTAGCAAACATTCATAGATAGCAAGCAACTTCTACATCTAAAGGAGCCAAGATTTGCTACCCACTTCCTTGCATTGTAAAATCTTTATTTGCATAAGCTAAACTTGAAATGAATGTTCATTCCAAATGAGTGCATTGATTCTAGCTTAGTCAATCACTTGGGTGGCAAGACAATCGCAAACTATGTTTTTTGTGAGAGTTTTTAGGCAGATGCACAATAAATTGTGCAATTTTCAAGGGCTCTAGTCAAAGTTTTGAATCTAGTCAATGGGTGAAAATCCCCCATGGACTATTTAGGAGAATAAGGCCCAACTATGTAAGGAGTCTTCTTTGAGATTGGCACTCGGTTAACTACTTGAGATTTGAGTGATTTGTGCATATAACTCTCATACTTTGATTTGGAGTTATTAGTTGTTAAATTAAGTTAATTGATTAGTCAGATTAGTTGATAGTTCAGTCGAACTAAGTGTCACTCTAGTGAGTTGTAAGCTTAACTTTGAGCTTTACTTGACACCTCATCTAGTTTTTATTAGTTAGATTCATTTTAAAGGGCACATGTTCTAATTTTAATCATGACGCACATAGAGTATCTTATCTAAAATTTCATTTCAGTAGAGTGCATTTCTTTTCAGTTTTAATAGAAAATAGATGAAGTATTGAAAGCTCAGATCTGTGAGTATTCGTTATTCATATTTTCCCAAATTGTATTTGTAGATTAGCGCAGCTTGATCTGCTGCTTTGACTGTAGTCTTCTGTTTTAAGCTCTTTGCTGTTAGGACTAAATTTTCTTAGTGCATAATTTGCTTACCATGGTCTTAAAACTATGTATTTGCATAATTTATCCAATGTCCGTGTCATAGAAGGCAAGACCACCTTGAAGCCAAGTATTCACAATCAACTATTGCCTTGTTCTCTCTTTGAATGTTTAAAGTTTGAATTTGAAGTTTGAAATACATTATAGATATTATATACATCATAAATGAAAGAACCTTCATAAAATTCGAGTTTTGTCTGTGCAATGCTGGAATTGTTTTGTAAAGGAAGTCAAAAACATTTGATGGATAATGATATGCATTTTAAGCCAACCATGGAGTTCAATATACTCTGTGTCCTTAGTGCTAATCTTTTAAAATTTAAAGCTACTGAACGGATGATGGCAGCATCACTGACACTTAATCAAGTCTAGAACAGAAGCATATTAAAGCAATTCACAAGAAACAACTATGTTGCCGGGTCCGGTACTTTTATGTCACATATTGTCTGGGTCCAGTTTGGGACTTGATATGGGGCTGGGACAGCCCTGGTCAGACATCTAAACATTGCATGCATCACAATGCCAGGGAGTGAGTCTTCCAAAGCAGATAAAATCAAGTAAGAAATAAACAGTGGTAATGAAAACATCTAGATGGTGGTGGAATGGCAGATGGGAGTCATACTTTTACCTTGACTTTGTGTGGATATGCGGTCTACATCAGACAACTGTATTAAGACAGAAAGATTCACAGGATCACACATCTGACCCATTGGCTGAAATTTTGGTCCCCCATGCTTACAATCCAACTTCTAACAATACTGCTGTGAAGTGCAACCTCCCTGAGTCGAAACTTCTTGGAGTGCATGAAGTTGGTCTCATCTCTTTTACCGTTGAAAACAATAAGATATTATTTTAAAAATTAATCCGCTAATGAAATTTATGTGATTTTGTCCATGTGCACAGCATATTCTTTTCCAATAAAGACAGTTTGGAAGTCCTGATAAATGTTCTTTCTCCTTTATAGAGCCACTTTCATTTAGAGTGAATTTTTCCTAATCCAATGTGGACAAGTACATAAGTATTAAATGGAAGCATGCTCCTAGCATCTTTATATTTTATAGGTAATAAAATTTGCTAATCGTAACCGCCATTAAAAGTTGGGAGTTATCATAACTGGAGTTAAAAGTTGTCTATTGGCTTTAACATCGAATCTGTGAATTATGAGTTTTTTTTTTTTTGCAAATTATGAGTATTTATATATATGTACCCAGCCATACCAAACCTTGGGGGTGTGAGGGAGGATGGGGGAGCAGGATTTACAATCCAAAGTCTATAAAAGAAGAGTAGAAATTGACTAGACAATCGTACCAGCTGCAGAGCCAACTTTTTGTAGAACTCCTGGTTGACTGCCTTTAGAGATACTTAGGTACACAGCATTTGATGGAACTGTTAACCGCGCAATATATGAAATTAATAGCTTGCGAACAAAGGGACCCACAAGCGTACTTTCCTACAAAAACATATGAAATAAGATTTAGAAAAAGAAACTAAATTGAGGCATAAGATTAGTTATAGAAACAGTCAAAATCAAGATAACAAATACAAGAAAACACATTAAGTAACATACCACTAAAGGAAGACAGCATTAAAATTCATACCTGCACCATTGCAGCATCAATGAATGGGTGTATATCCTTTGGTCCAGGGGATGGCCCAGAATGAAGCTGGGTGGACATGGCCACTAGAAGCAGATTGACAACTTCAACATGTAGAAGATATGAACTCGGACTGCAAGACCAAAGCGATTGAAAGCTCGGAAATACAAACAAAAATACATAATTTTCTCTATAATTTTTAAATAAAAAAACTATAAATCCTGCTTTACCTTTGAAAGTCAAGCAAAAATCAAGAAAATCACTGATTATATGTACCTGACATCTGAAGAGCCAACGAAACCCAATAGCCCTTGCATAAAAAATTCTGTCACGCAGTGAACTGCAATAATTGAAACCAAGAAGATGCATCCTAGTTAATAGTAGCTTAGAAAAAATAAGAAAAGACGAGTACAGGTAACCTGAAAAACCTGAGAAGCATTAAATACCCAACAATATTAAAGAGACAAGACAAAAAAAAAAATTGGCATTAAAATTCTCTTGAGATTTGAGAAGTTTGGTAAGGGGCTTATTCTTAGAAGCCCAATCTTTTGTAAGGGACTCTATGAAACCAGATTCAAAATGAAACAAGGAACAAATTCTATACATGGTATTGTTATGCTGTACTAGGATTATAACCACCAATTATATAGAAGAAATTCTAATCACCTTATCATATCAATATGTCTCTATTGTATCTTCTCAAATTCAACAGGCTTGGCCGCCTGCAAGCAACTAGCACAAACAAAAAGCACGCCATAGGAAACTAACATTGAGGATGTCTACCACACTATCTCAGATTGACAAGGGCCAGTGACCTGCATGAGACTAGCTTAACCAACAAGGGCATATGTAGACCATAGGTAACTAACAGTGTGGATGCATACCACACTATCTTCACTTGTTATGCATTGGTGACATGCAGGCAACTAGTTCAAGCAAGGAGCATACTTTTTGCTGCCTGAAATATGCCCCTTAATTTTTTCTTGATTTTTCAATATCAATTACAATGCAACACGCACCCGTTAAAGTTAGCTCCAAAACCAAAATGATGCGGAATGGTAACTCTAACCAAGAAAGTGCCCTAAGACCACTGAAGGAGGAGAGGCGGGCATATGGTTAGGGGATCCCTAGGATCCAAATAACTCAATAACTGAAACTGATTACAACTATAAGTGAAAAGATAAAACTCAATGCCAAGAATGTTCACCAAGATCCTTGGAAGGCAAGGTGATAGCATATGGCGGAGTACTTATTACAAAACTGAAATAAACTTAGGCGGATAACCAGCCATGGAAGTTTTCAAAACTAACTAATTCATCCGCTGCAGCAGGCATCCACTCAAGAGTGGGAATTCACCACTTGGCAGTGGGTACAAGGAAAGATTAAACATTCATTCTCCACACTGGCGGTAAACCATCCAGGGGTGCTTAATGTGAAATTAAATGAAATAATTGCAGCAATAAAGGACTGGAACAGTACTATTGTTTACAGTCTTACAATACGAGAAAGAGCTGCAAATTACATAAGAATTACAATAGCTTTAAAACACAAAAGAATTGGATGATCCCACACTAGATATCTACCCAACTTATTAAGGAAAGAACTGAAAAATCAGACTATAACTAATCTGATATAAAATCTGCAAACTGAAATTTTGTAAATCAGCAAACTGAGAATCAATGAAATGTTCATAACTCTCCAAATATACCTCCAAATTGGCTGAAATCAAATGCAGATGCTTCCTAGGAGGTTGGCGCCCAAAATGCAACAAAGAAACAGCTTCAAAACACCTTCAATCTTTTTGCACGAATTTCAATGCCTCCATGAAAGGTACGGCCAAGTTGGGAGGGGCGATTTGCTCTAAAAAATCAGATACTTGATAATAAAATCTCAAATTTGGTAGAAAGGGTCGCCCATAGTAAACAATCACTTAGCAACAATGCACAGAACCATATTCAATCTGATCAAAGAGCTGTGAACAAAAACCACTTTCAGTTGTAGACAAACCGGCAACACCAAAACTGACAAAAACTCAAAAAATTCATCAACAATTGAGCTCCATCTGCTAGTCTGAATGAGAAGCAGCAATAAGAGCAATTAGGTGTTATCTTTCAAACACGAAATTGGATTGAAACTAGGAGGTAAGCATCCCTCAAAGTAAAAACCAAGTTGTCATTTCGACAGCATAACATTAGCATAAGTTCATGGATGAGAAAAGCTGGAGCAAACTTCTCTTTTATAGAAAAAGAGGTGACTTCTCAAATTCCCAAAATTCCTCCAAGAAAGAGACGCCAAAAGTCACTTTTTGAAATGTTTTAAAATTCAAAAAAAATTAAATCTTCCTCAAGATGGCATCCACTTCAAGGCAATTAGAAACTTCATTAAATGTTTAATTTTTTTCTTTTATGAGGGCGCCCCCCTTCAAGTCCACCTTTTAAACACAACTTGAAGTTAACACCTTAGGCCAAGGGGTCAACTTGAAATTATAACATATTGCCTTGAAAATGAAATATTTCACCAAAATAATGCTTTTAAAAGCCAAAGCTCGAACCCAAGCAACTACTCCAACTGAAAAAGAAGAACTGAAGACTGACAATTGCTCACTGCCAAAAATAGTGTTTACTAAAAATAGTAAACACCTAGAAATGCCTCAAAGCCTCCAAGCAAGGAAACCCTAAATTCACCTCATCGAGCCTACGGGCCTCCGGAATAGGCTGATGAGCAACTGAGTTGATCACGGATGAGAAGGGGACATTACACTGCCTTAGGGAACTAATGTCATGGCCATAGTTACGAGACTTGCCCAAACTTGGCAAGTCCTAAGGTAAACTAGTCGAAACAAAACTCAGCCATGACAATTAAGTTGGTAATTTTAAGAAAATCAAAATGCTTAAACCTAAAACATGTAAAATGACCTTTAACTCTTCAAAATTATATTCACTTCATTTGCAAGCACAATCAAAGAGAAAAAAACAGAACTTGACTAATAATACAACCCATTGAAACAAAAACCAGCTGACATGGTTATCGCCTAATTATTTCTCTATGGCTTGGACACTCATGTTTTTTAAAGGGTTTAGAGCTTAGTTAAACTTAAAAGTGATAAAACTGTGAAAAATAGCATGTGTCATGAAGGTCTGTGTGATCTTAATTTGGGCTTGGTGGTGGGGGCTTGCGACTTTTCCCTTAACCTCGCCCTATATTGTGACAAGGAACGTGCCTATGTTGTTGCCCCTCGGCCTCTATGAGAGGCACCACCCTCTACTTTGCTAGAGAAACTACCCCTAGACCCCCACACAAGGCATTGCCCCTTGACCCCATTGGGGGTTGTTGCTCCCAACCCGCACTCTAAATTTTAAAAAGAAAAACATAAGAATCATTTTGGGCCAGGCCAAATGGAAAAGGCAACATTTTTTTATTCTTTCAACCTTTTCCCAATTAAATCTCAAGTAATTGAATAAAATTTATAATTTTGGTTTGACAAGTCAATGCTTGTCTTTAGTAATGCTCCTATGGTTGTAGCAACATTACCCCACATAGTGCTAGTGATGTTACGTCAAGTGATACAAGTACTTCTCTACCATAGTCCATGACTCCATGTAATTTTTGTTTTTGATGCCATGGATATCATAATGCATGAGTATTGTACACCTAAAACACTTGAGAATTTTTTACATTACATATCGAGAACTAATCACTTTGGAAGTATGGTTAAGGGTATAACTTTACCAAACAATGAGATGTTGCTGAACATACAATTTGTTGGTGATAATGCGTTGTTTGTCAACATGGATCGGGAAAATTTGATAATTTAATTAATACACTTAATATGTACTATATAGCTTTTCAAGCTCAAATCTATGAAAGCAAATCTATTGTCCTTAGTTGGAATGACACCCCTTCTAATTGGCTTGTTAAATCTAGTTGGCAGTGGAGTGATCCTAAGAAGTAAGTTAGATATCGTAGGGTTCCATTTGCTATTAATCCCTCCCTCAAAAACATGTGGGATCGGACTCATTGCAAAACTGAAAGAAGCTTTTGAAATAGAATGGATTCTATTTTCCTTTGGTTGGTAGAATGTAGGTATGTCAAAAATTTCTATCTTATAGCATATACTGTTCATCAATTTGGATGTTTGGTAACTATTGAGTTGAAAAGATACACATGCTTATTAGGAAATTTCTTTGATCTAATGGTAAAGGTAATAAGAAAAGACATGTTAAATGGGAATGGCATTGTCTAAACAAAATTAATGATGGGATGGAGTTAAAGAACTTAAAATTCTGAGGTGTGGCTTTGGCCACAAAATGGATAGTTAAGTATTTAGAAGGGAATGAACCTTAGAAAGTGTTTATCAAGATAACATAAAGCAGACTACTCCAAAGAAAGCTAAGCACTAGAAAAATCTCAAGTTCTATTGTGTTTTGTAACATTTGGAAGACATGGGAGACTATGAAATCCTTGATTGTTTGTGGGGATGCTTTGTTCAAAAATAAATGGAAGATATGTAGCTACAAATCTATTTGGTGGAACCTATATTGGAAAAATAAACCGAATGCACAATTACAAGGTTGTTCTGCTAAAATTTAACACAATAAAGGAATTTGTTGATTTTGAGAATACTTTTGAGCCTAGGCATCTAAGAGGCTGGAAGTACTTCAGAACAAAAGACACACTACTTAATCCTCAAAAAAGAACCCTCTCTATAATAAATAAAGCACTATCTAATGTTAGGTTATTGGTCGAATTGACCTTCAATACTAAAATTTTGAAGAACTTAAAGTGGCAGAATGGTTTGATGTTTTTAAACATCAACTCTTCCAAGATCTACAACATGCTGACCAACTCCCAAGAGGTACTTGATTATATTAATAATGTTGGGAGGTTGAGTTAGATAGTAAATCCTAGGCAAAGGTTGTTAGGTGGTGTTGATATATGTCTCTTGAACCTAAGAAATCCTACTTTAGATGGCTTTTATTGATTAAAAAATTGACTATTGGTTCTATTGTTTCTTCTGATCCTATTTCTTACAAAATTTGTCATGCCCTTAGAAAGTTTTGATCATCCTTTTTTTTACTGTATTTATGCTAAAAATATTTGGAATTTATTTATGGGCAATATTTTTGGTTGGGATAGTAGGAAGAACCTTACTTGGCAAAAAAATATTTTTGAATATATTTACGGTTTAAGTTTTAATCTTAACTTTCTTTTTTGTTTGCACTTTCAACAAAAACCTTGTGGTCTATTTGGAAAAGGAGTTTGGAGGAATTATTCTAGGACAAGAGAAAGCACTGTATGGAGTCTTCCAATAGACTCGGATTTTTTAATATTGTGTCATAAGTTACCATGACTATGGAGCTACCCAAAAAATGGTTCATGAAAATTGTTGACGAAGGATCAACTACAGTATTTAAATCTGACATTCAATATGTTGAATTTTGGCCACATCACTACAAGAAAATGGATAACTTTTTTTTCAAATAATAGCTTGAGTTTCCAAAAACAATATTGTAAGATCCTTAGGTATGACATGGGTACAAAGGATATTGATATTGGATGTGAATTTATTTCAAAATTTTAGAAATACTGGCAGCAGAGATACTATATACCCTCCACTTAGTATTTTGAGTTAGATGCGTATATCGACAAATAGAAAATGCTGCTAGGAATGAGATGCTTTTCAAACAGGTTTCTAAAAGATTATTATCTAAGCTAAAAAAGTTGCTTGACTCTGCTCGTTATATATCATACAATCATATGATGTAATTTTCTTATATGTTGATACTCTTGGACCGTTGATCCTGTTGGGATCAAAGCTTATTTTGGTATATATTTTGATTGGACATCGGCTGATGTGGTCCCATTGACACATTCATATTGTAAACTGCTTTTAATTTTTGAAATAGATCATCAATTCAAAAAAAATTATGGGAGATTGAATCATTGTTTAGTGATCCATTCTTCATATTTTGAGAAGAGCAGCCAAGTACTCTGCTCCTTGCACATCATAGTCAGTTCTCTGCATCTACATCTACCACATTTTAGGACTGCAACCTGTTCTTTGCAATTGTTTCATCATTTAATCCCCTTGCAGCATTTTCTCTGCAAGCATCTTACTCTAGCCATTAGTTAAAACCATAGAAGCATAAATCTGCAAAAAATCGTAAAAATCGCGATTTTGAAAAAATCTGCAGTGTTCCTGATTTTTTCCTCCAAAAAATCGCAATTTTTAGGGCTCCGTTGACCCAGCAAAAAATGGTTGAAAATCACGTTTAAATTGCATTTAAAACGTCAAAAAAAGGCGAAAAAATCTGCAACCCTAAACCGCACGAAAAAACCCAGAAAACGCGTGTTTTTTTTTATTAAATACCTACGCACCAGTCTTTTTTTCACAGTTCGAAGCCGCCTTTGAGTTTTCATGACACTGGAATAGTTCATGAGAGTGCTGCGACTGGGGATTGGTGGAGTTTTTAGCGCCCGACTGTCTGCAAAATATTCACACGAACAGGTTGGTTTTCTGACTTCTTATTCACCCGTCCCATTTAGTCTTGTTGTTTTTTCTCCCCTGCAAACTCCATGCATACTTATTTCCTACTCATTTCATTTTTTTTAACTTCTATCTTACTCCTTTGTCTTCCACGCACCATCCATATTTCTCTGTTGTTGCGCCTTTGCTTCTTTTCTATCCTTGCGTAATCTTTTTTTTTTTCTTTGCTAAAATTAAATTTTATTCAATTCCTGTTGAACTCCTTTCTCCTGTTCGACCTTTCATGGAGTCTGTTTTTAAAAATATCTATGATGTTCTGCCCTGTTTTAATTTGATTGTCAAAAATTCAAAATTTCAATGAAAATGTCCAAAAATCTATAATGTGTGGTGTTTCTGAGTTTGACTGTGGCAAACTTATCATAAAATTTCAACATAGCTAAATCCAAAAACATATGTTCTGCCCTGTTTTTAATTTGACTGTCAAAAATTTCTTGAAAATGTTCAAAATTGTCTATGATATAATTTGATGCAATGTAATCAGCGATATGAATATAAACAAAAATTTCTATTTTCTACAATTCACGGGTTAAAATCTCTATTTTATTTGTTCTCTATATCTCTATGCTATGGAAATGACCTTAAGTTTTAAAAAAATAGGTTTTGTCTATTTTTCTACATTTTTTTTCAAATCCGATTTTTTCACGATTTTTCAAAAAATCCTGATTTTTTGGTTTGCCGATTTTTTCCCCAAACGATTTACGCTGCTATTTTGTAGACCTTAGCGAAATCAAGCCAATTTGAGATTGACCAACACAACGTAGCCTCATTGACTTGTGCAACTTCCTCAAACTTGCCAACTTCTATCGCAAATTTGTTCTTGGTTTCTCACATTGCATGGTCACTCAATCAAATCATGCACACCAAGACACCATTCTCCTAGACACCTACACAACATGCCTTCGAGGAGCTCAAGCAATGCCTCTACAAAATGCCAAACATAGCACACCCCTTCGAAATTCAAACTAATGCATCTAACTACACACTCCACCCCATACGCATGAACATTAGATCGTGTATCATTCTAAGACTTTCAATATCACTCCGCCCATGAAAAGGAGTTGTATGCCACCATAGAAGCTATCAAGCAATGGTGCCACTGCATCTTGGGTAAGGAGAGAATCATTCACACCCATCATAACCTACTTTAGTTCTTACATACACAAAGCAAATTGGAAAACATCCTTATAGTAGTTCCATCAAGTGATCAAGCAAAAGAAGAGGGAAGACAGAAGAGGGAAGACAAGGCAATCAATTGTCTTAGTAGACTACCAATTCAGGTACTCAATACAATGTTGAACTCACGCAGCCACAACTTCTCAAACTAGGAGAACTTTTATCCAATAAACACAAACTTCGTGCAAACCTATGCCAAACTTGTGCAAAACAAATAGGTTGCCACATTGTACTTGTCCGATAAGATTCTCTACAAGCGTGGACATATTTGTGTTCTAAATGAAATTCCATGCCAAAGGCTCATCTTGGAGGCACATCAAACCAAAATAGTCACAAACTTCAACATTACCAAGACATTGGCAATGCTTCAAAAACACTTCTAAAGGCCTCATATGCTTGCAAGCATTGAGTACCACATCAAGTCTTGCACTCCTTGCAACAACATCAAGCTTGCAGATAGGAAGTTTGAATCTGCACCCTTCTTTCAATTCCGACATAACTTTGAGAATCCACCAACAAGGATTTCTTGAGCGGACTTCTTACAACTAAGCACCAACATGATGTGTTTATTGTGGTAGATAGATTTTCCAAGATGACCATCATGATCGCAGGCAAGAAAAGCCTCACTATGCCAAACTGAGTCCATTTCCATTTGCAAAGATCCATTGTTTCTTACCACAACCCATGGTTATTCAAGTATTTCTAGCAAACTTTGTGGACCACAATAGATACATAGCTAAAGGGTTCTACAAACTTCCATCCACAAACAAATAGTCAAACTAAGGTGATCAACAGCACTCCTATGCATCTTCTATGCAAATACACAACAGTGTGCACCCACACACATGGGATGATAATATCCTATGCATCTAACATTCCCACAATAGAGCTCTTCACAATTCTATAGGGAATACTCCTTTCTAGACACGTCTTAGGTTCCGACATGCAATGCCCCTCGACATATCCTACCATGCACCATCTGCATTGATGTCACATGCATATGAATGGGAAGTCAACAAGGGGCAAAAACAAATTGCAACACTCAAAATGTGCACTAGTAAGTCCAACAAATAGTCATGAGCCAACAACAAAAGTACAAATAGCACCACGATGCACATCTCACATGCCGCACATTTCAAGTTAGTGACAATCCAATTGCATCTTCCAAGGAATGATTCAAGGGTCTACAACGAAAGATGAATCTTCTACATTGTGGTCCCTACACCATTCTGTGCATAGCTAGTGAGAATGTATTTGTTCTTGATCTCTCATAATACTTGAACTTGTAGCTATTATTCAACATGGAACTACTTAAGCCATATTTTCCACCTCTACTTGAGCCTACGACAATACAACATCCTATAGAATTGGGCCCGACACATTCATGTCTAGTAATGAGGGATGACATCATTGCCATCGCTACCATTCGTACTTGCCACAACACTTATCAGCAATTTCGGGTAATCAAAACCAAGCAACATGCAAATCAACTAAGTGATACACTTTTCAACAACTACAAGTGCAATTTTGTCAACTCACTATCAACACAATGGGCATCACTCCTTAAGAGGGGAGTGAATAATCCAAGCGCAACCTCACGCCAACTTCTTTAATCAATTATCAATAATATCTTTTCAGAAAACATATAGAAACAATGTCTAGAGCGATGAGCTTAATTGGTAACATGCCAGGCTCTCATTGTGGAGACCCAAGTTCAAATCCCTGTAGGGACATCTAATGTGGAATTCTAAGTTGTGACTCTTGGTCTTCCATAATTGGCTTCTAATATGGATGTGGTTTTTAAATAGTGACCGTTGGTCTTCCATTAGTGATTACTAGTGTGTTTGCTTGTAAGGAGCTTGTATTAATCTCTAATAAGTGCTCCCAAGAGCTTGTATTGGTCTCACATTGTTGCTTGTTGACCAAATATTTGTAAATGGCCTATAATATATAAAAAAATATTATGGAAACAATTGAAACAGAAGATTCAGCAATTCTTGAGCAAAACCAATTTACAGTGTTGTTTACATGATTACGACATACAATGTGAGAAAGTTACAAAGAAAAATACCCTCTTGATCAGAAGATTTTAGATTAATTCTCTGCCAGGAAAATCTAAGTCAACAAAAAAATTATTAAATCTATTATTTTTATAAACTTTTTTTATATAAAAAAAATATGGCAATCATAAATTTTACATCACTTGGAAAATGTTATAAAATGTTATAAACTTGACTAAAAACCTTTGACTCAAGACCTTGCTGTTGCACAATCCTGCTGTGTGCTATGACTCCTGGGAGATTTTGTTTTCTTTTCTAATTTAGTGAAATCTTACTGTAATGGATATTGATGTGATCGCTGTAGGCATTAGAGGGCAGAAATCACCAGCAAACTGCAGACCATATCCCAGAGCCTTAGTGTCAGCCTTGTTTCTCCGGCCAAAGAAAGTATACTATGGGCATTCAGTAATTTCACTAAGCAGAATTAAGGAAACTGCTGTACACAGATCCACTCAGCCACCACACTCCACATTTTGCTGCAATGCTATATGGCATATGCTTGCAGACCCCTCACACATCCAAGATAATTGATTGTTAAAAATATTTTATTTCCAGCATCAAATATATTTGTTCTTCACTAAACAGCAAACTAAATTTATTTATTAAAGCTTTCTTTCCACAGATCCGAACAGAAAACTCTCCCCACCACACAGGCACTCTCAGGCTCCTCAAAATGAAAATGGCTCTGATACCATATTAGAGCAATATATTTCAGCAAGAATTACAAACAGCTGGTGAATTTACTTGGGAAAAAGCAGCTATATTTGCTAGCACCTTGATAATACAAACAAAGACCCAATAACAACCAAGGATTAATTTAGGCATAACAAGTTGCTTATTATTAAGCTAACCTGAAAAGCAAATAACAGCTACATCTAAATTATCTAATAGTTCTGACCAAAAAAATTAAAGCTCTCAGCTATTCCAATTCATTTTCATGCCAACTTCACTAAAAGATGTCCAATTCTATTTCACACTAGAACATAACCTATGTGAATGTTTTTCCTAACACACAATGCATACATACATACATAAGAAGTGAGACTCTTTCAGGTCAAGTGCACCTTTTGTCATACAAGATATCATGAAAATCCATAATGATATAAATTTGTAGCCCTTTCTCTTGTGGCTGCTTAACATTGGGAAAACAGACCTCTTAGTTAAGTTCAAAACTAGCAAAAACACTTCTTGGTACCAATGTTATGCCAAAAGCAATCACTCTAAAGAACAGAGAGAATATCATATTTATACAGATATTTATTGGAAACACATACACTTGCAAATGATGAGCTGATTGAGATCTTCAGAGTAAAGTTCCAAAAAAATTATAACTATCTTATTTTGAAAGACACAAGTTACCTTCTGGAACACCCTCTTTTTTGGAATCTGTGTCTGTCAAACTGAGAAATAGGGATTCCTCAAAGTTATTGCTAGTTGAATTCTCTATTAAATATTTCAGGAAAACTGATGAGAGACGTGTTGCATTTATGGCCTTTGCATAATCTGCATGTACTCCAGATGTTGCTGTAACTGTCTCCTGAAGGCTCCATACCACGTGAATCAAAAGCTTGGCAAGATGCCTTGTATACCTGTTATTTTGAGCTGTAAACATGCATACGAAATAGGAGTGCCAGCATCAATCAGTCAATTTCACAAAAACAGAACTTGCTTAACAGCAGAGAGGGGTTATAAGACTGAAATAGGAAAAGACAAGACATTGAATGTAGCATATGAAAGAAAATAAGATACAGAAACAAGGTTTAATTATAATTTGTTCATTCATTTTCTTTCATTTCTCATTTGCTTCTATCACCAAGCTCCCTGTTTAACATGAAAAAGAGCACATGGCTAGTAATATAGATTAAAATTCAAAATCTTGATATCTGCAATCATACAACATTCAAAATAGACTTTGCAGCCCGCTATGGTCAAGAATCAGTAATATCCTTGAAGATAAACTTCTAAAGTTTATTGAATAAATTTAGCCAAAATCCAACAAGCATTCAAATTAGATGAACTACTCATGTATCTCTCCACTTGACATCCCCCCGCCAATCACTAAGAATAAATTATTGATATTATTGGGTTTATGAAAAACAACTTACAAAAATACAAGACATACAATTCTCTAACAGCATAATGAAGGCAACAATGCATTCACCAAATTGCATGTTGCTTTAAAAGAACTTAAAAAGCCGACATAATAGTTGCACAATGGAGAAATTTCAATTTTCCTCCTAAGAAATGCCAAAACTGTATTCCAAACAATTATAAGCATATAGTAGCACTTGAAATAATTTTAAGAATTGTAATTTTGCTATAATAAATAAAATATCCTGCATTTCAAAACCAACAGAAACAAAAATATATAAAATGATAGATAACATATGAATAATGCAGTTTCATGCAGAAGGGAAATAGGTTAACAAAATGACAAAATGTTCAACAAGGGCAAGAAACAATCAAGATACATGTATACAACTAATGAAATGCAAAATGTTAAGTCCCAATTACCACCCCAAATAAATTCCTAAACTAGAATTTTTCACGAGTGCACAAAACGTTTTGCAGTTATACAACACATTGTCTGTTGATACATTATAAAGTAACTCACAAAATATGAATGGGAACTAAATTCTAACTTAACTAATGAAATAGATTAAATGCAAGCTGCAAGTGTCATACTTCCACCCCAAAAAATTACTAATCCAGATATTTTTTCAGAGTGCAAAAATTATTTTGTGGTTATACAATACCGTGTCTTTTGAAATGTCATAAAGCACTCTGCAATTTTATGAATGGGAACTAAATTCTAATGTAGTTCCAAAACACTGCCTGCTATGTCAAACTTAAAAAACAAGATAGATAAGACAAATATACCAGGCATGCCTTTGTCAACATAAAATACAATGTGACAAAGAAATAAAGAAAATACTCGTACAAGCACTACATTAAAGTTCAAACAACCAACAATCAATCTTCCAAAAACCTTGTTGGACAAATAGGATTTCCTATGGTCGCCAAATGATGGTTTACACCCTTCAAGTTTCAACTACATCATGGCTATTTTCCGAATTGCAGGTTTCAAACATCATTGGATCCTCATTAAGATGTCTGCCATGCAGTTCTGGGGTGTCAGATATACATCTACTTGTCAACACATACTATCATACCTTCTTACATAGGCATGTATTGTAAAGATTATACTGATTAATAATACCCTTTCCAAACTAACATTATAAAAATATTATATCTTTTCAACCCACATATTAACATACAAAACATAAATCGAGGGAACATGTCATAAGCTTGCATACATCATTTCTACACAAATTTTCATAGCTCCCGCCCTGTATTTGGAAGAGACAGGCACACAAGGAATTATGATCAACTTTTCAATATATACGTAAACCTTATTGCCAACAACATTGGAAGTCACTTACGCCCCACAATGAAGTAGCTCATCTTGTAATTCTGAGACACTTCATAAAGCCACATGCTCAAACTGATTTTACTTTATGCCTGAGAACATTTCTCCATAATGAGACTAACTGTGATTAGTAAGAATCTTTTCTAACCCCTTAACTAGAATTTTCCAACCAACCAACTTCCTCTGATCCCTCAACATTCGTACAGGCAACATAAAGTTCCTCCCTAGCTGACACATTTAATTACTACTAGCAATATTATAGTAGTAGTTCAAATACTTTTGATGGGCTGTTGGAAATACAAATTGTCATAGGATTATCTGTACTGAATTGGGCAAAACACCAATTAAGGAAGCTTCCACAGCCAGCATGAACCATACTTGTATATTCTGTCATCCATACAAATAAATACGTACTCTTCCATCATAAGAGCTCAAATCATTCCTTCACCATTCTCACATCATGCATCAATTAATTATTTTCCAAATAGGGCCTCCCAAGCTTAGAAATGCAAGCACATAACATAACGTATATCATCATAATATGAATTTCATCAATACCAACACAATCACTTGCCAAGTTAATTCTGTTATCAGACAGAAACCATGAATAATAGTCAGACTTGTACAAAAAATGTCACGAAAAAGTTGAGGAACATGACATGCATAATGACAGTTTGAACTTCGAAGAGATCATTACGAACATACAAACCATCCTTTCTGATCTACAGCAGCCGCACTTTAATAAATACACAAGACATTCATTTTCACAGAACTTGCCTGCCCAACCAGGCTCCGGCTTACCAGGAAGATCACAAACATGTTATTTCAGCTATAAATTGAGTGTCATTCATTCCAAGCAGGCTATTTAACTGTCCCAACCCCTAACCAATCCTCACACCATTGCAGAGGAATGTGTTCCACAGCCTGGTTCAAGAAAAGAAGCAATCTTATTGTGGCAGTTTCTCAGCTTACAAGTACCAATCTTATAATTGTTAGATGTGTAATAGACTATAGTCCACGCTAAATTAAAACTAAGTGAATTGTGGACGATGAAGTTGACCTAACAATCATAGGAGCAGGTAATCAAATGTTTACATCATGAAATTTCTGAAAAATGTGCTTAAAAAGGAAGGCAACCTAAGTGACAACACAGCTACCTATGAGTTGTGTTAATCCCAAAGAAGAGTGATGGATCCTTGATATAGCATATTTACATAATGCTTTTAGTCCCTTCCATTACTTCTTATCACCCCTTTTTCATCATTCCTTCATCCACTTTAACTCAAAATGGTCATGCTACTCTATTTTAATTTATTAAGATTATTGATAGGATAGAACTAACTTTTGGATAGGAATTGGTAAAGGTTGAATGTTACTTGCTGATTGTTTCCATAAATTATTGCTTCCTGGAGCGTCTTTCAGTTTGCTACAGGATCTATCATAGATGACCATTTTGAATAAATATCACGCAGTAAACATCCACTAATACTACCATTATTAATATGGGAGCCAATAAAGGAGATTTGAGCAGCCACAACAATGAGGGAACCAGTTTTGTGCTTCATCAGGCATTGTAACATGTCTCACAGCCTATTACAAGATGCTTCTCTCAGCTTGCTGTAGAATCTGCTTGCTGAAAGAAAAGTGTGAAAAAGGTAAAAGGGATTGCATTCAGTGGAAATTTCAAAAACTCAAAAGGCGGACATCATGATTCTCAACCTATCTGCAAAACTTTTTGTCGAAGATTCCTTCTCTCCTTCATAGACATTGCTATACTGCATGGTGTGCCCATAGGGAAGAAGAGTACCCTTGGATGTGTTGGGTGGCAAACCCAGAAGATTTAGGGTGAGCAGAACAAATAGCACTGTGAATCTGGCTGATCCTAACCCCCTCTTTGCTTTCTTCAATTTCATTAAAGAATGTAATGCAATTTGATGTCTATGCAAACTTGGATTTAGGCTCCCGCTTTAACATTCATGCTGAAATAATAATTGTGCTCATGAGAACCAAAATGATACTTTTTCATTATTGCCATAAGTTATTTTAGGAATGGAATTTTTATTTTAAATAGTGAAAATTAATGAGGAAGAGTGATTCATAACTTGCTTTAACAAATGAGGTATCTAAAAAGGTGTGACTTTTGTAAGAAAAATCAGAAAATTAACTAGCAAAAACAGAAGTATATCAACTCATGAAACTCAATATTTCACCCAAGGAAACTCATGAGGGGAAAATCCAGCTTTGCTAGTAGCAATTGCACTACTACCCTTTGTTGCAAAATAATTGAAAAGAATTAGTACAGCAAGTGGTTACAACAATAGTTGTCCTCTACTAATCGGTCTATATTCTACAAACTTATTAACAGCTGAATTCTTCTAATTCTCCTGATTATTGTGTTCGCTTAGGCTGAAGGAGATACCTCCAAAAGCCAGAGTGGAAAGGGCATCATCTTGTTTTATTTCAGAGTTTTTAACAATTGGAGTTCACTTCCACACACGCAAGTTCAATCCCACCAATCAATCCTGTAAACACGGATTTGACCTTGTGTAAATTTGCCTCTGCAGCTACAGATATGACCCAAACCACATATATGAACTTGTAAACTCTAGGATTTCAACTTGCTATTTTCACTATCTAATTCTCAAATCCAACTTAATGTTCGAGGTTTATTTTCTAGATCCTTATAGAACACACCTCCCTTTGTAGGAGGCTTCTAGTCACCCAAAAGCTTAATGAGACGCTAAGTGGGGAAAAAGTTCTCCCACATTTCTGTAGAATACCACTTGGATTGGCTTACCTTTAATCATTGAGTCCTATTGTCCAAGATTCTTGGACCTTATCCTAGTTTCCCTTGGTTTTTTTGCAAAACTACATCTTTTGTGAGTATGGCTCTTTCATCCACACCCAAATCTTCTAAGGGGGTAGCACATGTTCTTCATCCAACATAGAGGGCTCATAAAGCTACAAATATACACAATTTACAATTGCATGCATCTGCATGACGGAGCAATTTTGAAAGCATTTCCACCCATGGTCTCTAAAACAGTGAATGGTTCATATCTAAGTAGCTTTATGTTATTGGCTTGTCTATAGTTTTTCTTTGCCTAAAGATAAACAAACTCTATCTCCCAACTTTGGTTTTTACTCCTTTCTATGAGACTTTGTCGTAAACAACAAATTTACCCAAGAGCTAATGCCTGTGTGCTAATGACAGATCTAGATGAATAGAATAAAGATATTCAATATTTAATTTAATGGAGCATAATTACAAAGTGTAAATTACAAATATATCAACCTCTTGGATTCATGAATCAAGGAAATGACATAGCCAAGAGATAAGAGTTTAACTCCTAACCACTCCCAATCAAGGGGTGAGTTAGCTTAGTCTAACTAAGACAAAGGTGGCCTTGACTAAACAAAGGTGGCACCTAACTACCATCAATCGAGCATTGATGAGGTAGTGTTAGCATTTGTGTACCTCAAGTCAAGGTGAACATGTCAATATTAGCTTCCTATGTGAGAGTAATTAAATATTTTTATCACCCTAAGTAAACACAATAACTAGGTGCAATATTACACTTAGGATGAACACTATCCTATGTGAAATGAAATATTTACACCATACCCTCCCTTAAGTGTAACTTAGGAGGAAATAGAAATGGGTCCCAACAATGAGTCCATGTTAGCTACCCATGTAAAAAGATACCCCCCATAGAAGGAGAGAGAGAAACCACTTAGAAGAGAGACAAATATGAAGAGAGATTAGGTAGTTCCCCAGATGTGATACCTACTACACCAATGCAGAAAGCATGATAGTGCAGGCTGATGAAGATCCATGCTCACCGAACAACATTCCTTCCCTTAAGAAGAAGTAGGCCCAAAGGTGTATATAGAATATCCTCCCTATCAATGAAAGAAAATGAGGGAAGAACACACAACATTAGGAACTCGTGTCCATCGGTCTTCATGCAAATGTTGTGTGGTGCCAATCTTTGATCAAGTCCCTCAAATGCAACTGTGGATAGTGATATCTCAGGAACATATGGAGGATGATATGGAACAAGTAACAAGGGTGATTAAGATACATCTACTCAAGTAATGTCATTAAAGAGAAAATTTAAGTTCTCAAGCATGTCCTTTAGATCTGAAGATGAGACTCAACAAACAAATGTGAAAAACCTATCAAGTAAGTATCTCAAATAGTTGTATCTAGAAAACATGAAGGATCCCATTGAAAGAAGCAATGGAAGCTTTCAAAGAGGCAACTTGAAACTCTAGAATCAACGGGAGGTGGTGGGATCTTAGTGCATGTCTCAAGAACTCTAGTACATGTCAAGATTAGATAATTATACCACTCACATCTATGTTGTGAGTATGTAGATTTGTCAAAAGGGCATTAAGTGCAAAATGTGATAAGGCATAAAGCCTTGTATTGTGATCAGCCTTCCCTACCACAACAATGCCTAGACTTTGCAGTTTTTGAATCATGACAAGATTAGGAGAAAACTAAACACTCTTACCTATCCCATTGTGAGTCATACGATAGATGGATAGGAGATAGTTAACAATGAAGGTACACAAATGAAATTTATCAAGCATGATCTTCCATTTTAAGCTTCAAGAGCTCCAAATTTTTCCCATTAAATTCATCTATCACAATCCTCCCAAATGTGCTTGCCATTTAATATGTACTTGCACATTTTTCTACTCAACTACCCATAAAAATAAAATCTATCAACCAAAGAGAGAGGCCCCTCTTTCACGAGTTGAGCTTAACCAAGCTTTGACACCAAAAGTAGGATTTGGGGCATTCAATATTCAAATAAAGATATCAAATGCTGAAACCTTCAACCAAAATAAACTTCATAATCAATGGAAACTTAAATCATATAATGCAAAAATGACAAAAAAAACTCAAGGAAGATTAACAATAAACAGAAAATAATAGCAATAAAACACAACTCAAAATGTTATCCTAGGAAAACCCTTTCAAGAACCTTAGCTTCAAATTTGTGTCACTCTGTATATTAATTCAACAAAGAAATTCCAAAGAAAGTGATATTTTTACATGTACCTCACATGCTCTACACCCAAATTTTGGAGTAAGAAGCTTCTTTTTTATTTTCCCAACACCAGCACTCAATATAAAGAGTAAGAAGCTTGAAAAAGGAATATCCACTCTTCAACACCCAAGATAGGGTTCAAGTCATGATTCTTTACTTCCAAGAATCATTCCACTATACATGTAACTGCTTTTGTCGTAGATTCTAAAAGGCCAAACTGAGGCTAGATAATGAGAAAGATTTAATATTTAACAACTAAATTCAATTTGGTCTAAGTGTCAATCCGGGGGCGTAAACTTGCGAACAGTGTAGTGGTTGTATGCGCAAGGGCTATAGGTAGTGAGGTGAGTGTAGATGAAATGCAGCTAGAAAATAAAAACATGCATTTAAAACTGCTGCAGGAACTGTGCAAGCTACCAAAATTGTGCAGGTTGCTACAAGAACTGCAGGCGACAATATAAATTTAAACAACTAAATATATCATAACTAAATTATAAACTATTGCAAACCATTATATTTAAATCCTAAATGAAATCAATTCAACAAGCTATAGTTTATAAATGAAATGAAATTAAAACTAAATTAAAATAAATAAAAACATAAAACAAATTCACTGCCATTTTGTGAGAGTGGGCCCTTCTCTCCTTCCATGGGGTGATTAAAACACTGCTATGAACTCAGATCAGAAGCACCATGTATTTATTCCAACGAAACACATTACAATCTTTATTTCTGCACTATTCTCCGGCCTTCCTTTTTGTTGTTACATTGTTGATATTACATATCTCACACTGCACTATTTTCCAGCATACTAATGTGCTCCCCTTTAATGCTATTATATTGACTTATATAATGAACAAGGCATAAACAAGGCATATAACAAATATCTAACCTATTCCCCATTCTCAGGCCCTTCCTTCTATTTCTCACGTTAGTTTTTTTATGCCCTTTTTTCTCCATATATTCATCCACTATTTATGCATCTTTTACAGCTCGTGGATTACAACAAATCAGCCATAATGGATTTGTTTAGCCCGTGGTTATTTGCAACAGAAAATAATTATAGAATATTATTTTTGGTTGCTGGTTGTCCACAAAATTATTATCTGCTGTAATAAAAAAACTACCATCCAATTGAAGAAGATAATCATTTAAAATGATTTACAAATGGAATTAAATCTATTGCCATGTGTGATGATGGGCAATGAGAAGTATGTTCTCCTCCTCCAACAGCATGCTGCAAATTATTTTCCAAGGCTGTCATGATAACGCTTATTAGTAAATACAATTCAATAATTAATTCTCATATTTTATCTCAAAACTAAATTAAATATCACTTATTTATATTTAATCATATGCACCAAAGGATGGTAGAAATATATGATATGGTATTAAAATAGAAAATTAAGGTAGATATGAAGGCATATGAAAAAGGCTAAAATATGGCATAAAATGGAGCGTGAGTGGCTCTCATCAGATTCTCTTATGTCTCTACTTGTAACTCCATCATGCTCTTACAAAGTAACTTACAATGCCATACCCGACATTTCAAGTATCAAGTTATGTCATTCAAGGAATCTCATGGATTCCTTCAAATCTATGTTACCCCAAGTTTTTGAGATGGGGATGGCAGGGGACAAGGGAACGAATTTCAAGGACAGCTTTTTTCAGCCATTTTGGAGACGGCAAGGGACAGCAAAAGGGATGGCTATATAAAAATAGGGAAAATATAAAATATATAGGGAAATTTCAAATATTCATATGATAACATTTTGAAAACAGGGACGCCCCAAAAAATGTTGGGGACACATCCCCAAGTTTCCCTACTTCAAAAATATAAAAAATATTTACTAGGCTTGTAAGGTGTACAACACACTTAACCTAAAATTCTAACATTCATGACATATGGCCTCACAAATGCATATGCCACATTCATGCACATTATCAATGATGTATATAGACCCTATCTTGACAAATTTGTGGTTATTTATCCAAATGATATCTCGGCCTATAGCAAGAGTCAAGGTAACCACATGTTGCATGTGCAAACAATTGAGGATCTTCTCTTTCAATGCTAGCTCTAAATTTAGATGAACAAATCCTTCTTTGGAAAACTTCCATCAAGTACTTGAACTTCCTCATCGATGAGCATGGAGCCCACTCCTTCCAACATTTTGAATTGAATGTTTTTCTCAAAGATAACAACTTCTACAAGAAGTCGATTCCGAATTACTCACATGTTGCAATCCCCTTCATTAACATTCTTAGCAGAAAACTCTTACTTTAAGACCACAAGCTACTCAAGCATTTAGTTGTTTGAAAGATGCCCTTTGCACTCACTTGGCTTTCTGTCCATGACCTGCAACAAGCATTTGTGATTGAGACCAATGCTTCTCAGTATGGCATGGGTGTGATTCATAGGCATCCAATGACATCATTTTGAATCAGTCAAAAGCCAAGCTCACTAATAGTACCTACAACAAGGAAATGTATGTGTTAGTCTTGAATAACGGCACCATTATCATCAAGGTAAAGAGGTCACTCTACACACAAATCACCAACCCCTTATCTTGAACACTCGATCCAAGATTCAAGAACATCCATAATTAAAGTGGGCATCATATGTGTAGCAATTTCATTTGGTGATCAAGTACAATACAAGCATCAAAGTCACGGATCTTCTCAATCATCCTCCTTGAGAACTTAGAATCATGGTTGTTCAATGTGCATTTTATGATGAGTTGAAAGATCTTTAATCCTTGGATCCTCACTTCGATCCAATCATAGCAATAAATCAAACATCTTCCCTTGAATATAGTTAAAATATGAGTTGCTGTACATACTCAACTTGACATTTTAAATGGCTTTCTCAACAAGTTCTACTCAAGGAGGCCCATTCATAATCATAAGGTGGACATCTTGGTGTGCAAAAGACCTTAAGAAACATGCAATGTTACTTTTAATTGCCTTCTATGCAGAATCAAGTTGAGCATTTCATACATTGAAGCAGCAAACTTAAGCCTTCCAATAGGAAACTTGGATCATATTGAACCTTGTCACTACCATCATAACCATAGCAATCCATTTCCATGGATTTCATAAGTGGCTTACCCACAACTCAGCATAGCATAACTCCATATTTGTAGTGTTGTGTCAATTTGTCCAAAAATGACATTTTTATGCTTTGCATCACAACAAGTGATGCTAAAAAAGCTCCTAACTTGTTCTTCAAACATGGTTGAAGCAAGTTTCTATTACCACTCACTACTATTTCCAATTTGAATCTTGCTTCTTGATTCACTTCTAAAAATCATTGTAGAAGTTTATTAGCTTCCAAGTGCACTTCTCCACTTCCTTTCATCCACAATCTAATGGCCATACACAATTTGTCAAACGCATTTTAGTCTATGTTCTCTACATCTATAATCACCAAAACAAGCATTTGGACAACTATTAGCACATACTTCAGCATAGTTATAATCTGAAATATGCTACGCACAGTTTTAATTACCAGAACTGAAATATGGCAAGCACAATTTGAACAGACCACGCACAATCATAAACATCAATACTGAAATATGAAGATGCTGAGCTTAATGCGAAACAGTCTACTCAGATTGTATCAGTCGACATATAACATAATGAATCTGATCCATTTAGTAACACCGAATTGAGTCAGAATACAAATTAACTTCTAGAAAGACAACATCCCAAACTCACAGTTCTGGCAATACAAATCTCAGAGCACACGAAACCAGTTTGCAAATGATCACGAGTAATGGTGTCTGCAATTACAATTGAGATTGCTGCCACAGAAGGTTTTCATAAGACTCCTGAAGAGTGATATTGACCTGGGCGTAGTCTCTTAGGATATATGTATCGCTTCAGCAGGTGCTACAGGGATGTCCACGACTCCTCGAGTCGAGTGTGGAAGTGGTGAGTCAGCAACTGTTATGTTCTTGAATGTCCCGACCAGAATTGCATGTTTCCCTAGTGCGCAAAGACGCCTTGAATGTTCGTGGCCAGAGCCTAAGCTCGGCCACATTGTCCATTATTATCGCTCTCCCTTGTGCTTCATTCTTCTTGCTAGACCTTTTATAATAAATATGGGTGATCAGAAAGGAATGGCAGAATGAGTTGAATGACGACACAGATTCTGGCAAGGTCTTCATCTTACCAGATCATGCAGCTTGTAGAGGATTTCATCTCCACAAGGTCACCGTGCATATGCCTTCATTCATCATGAACAACAAAGACCTATGAGCATAGATAAATACCATATTACTAACACCGGCCAAGAGATCGGCTAAAAATTTGAATGTTATGTGAGCGCCTATCAAGGGGTTGACCAAAGTTCCAAATTTAAATATTATTTATAATAATTTAAATTTATATTTATGATTATTATATTTAAACTAAGCAGTGTTTAAAAACACTTTTGGATTGTTCTCGCCAAAAACCACTTTGAAAACTTTGGGACATGACAGTCCCCTCCTCCAAATTGTTGCTTGTCCTCAAGCAACCTCAAATTAGGATGCTCAAAGGTCTCCACCCCCTCCCATGTTGCATCTTCGACTGGGAGATTCTTCCATTTCACCAAATATTCTGGTATGACCTTGTTTTGCAGCCTTTTCTCTCTCACATCCAACACCCTCTAGGGCACGAGTATCAATTTGCCCTCGTCATCAAGAGGAAGCAACTCAACTGAAGGTGCAATCTGCTAACCAAGCACCCTTTTTAGGCATGACACATGGAAGATGTTATGAATTTTGCTGCCCTAGGGTGATTCGAGCTCATATGCCACGTCCCCAATCCTCATGATCCGATAGGGGCCATAGAATCTTGGCTTCAACTTCTCTGCACCATTTCCCTTGAGGGTAGACTGTCTATAAGGCTGCAACCTCAAATAAACCATGTCATCAATCTCAAAAACCCTCTCAGTCCTACGCTGATCTGCATAAAGTTTCTGTTGGTTTTGAGCACGCTGTAAATTCTCCTTGAGGGCATTCAAGATATCAACATTTTGTTGTACCATATCCCTAGCACTCGGCACTCTACTATCTACAAGGATCAAATCCATGAAAGAAGTAGCATCATATCCATAGAGTGCTTTAAAGGGAGACATACCAATAGACATATGATGTGTGGTATTGTAGCAAAATTCTTCTAGGTGTAACCACTTCACCCAAGCTGATTGCTGCCCTGTGACATAGTTCCTTAGGTACCTCTCAATCCACTTATTCACTATTTCAATTTGTCCATCTGTGCTTGGAGTTAATTCTATGTGAGCCAAACGAAAGAGTTCTTGCCAAAATAAACCGATAAACTTGTTGTCCCTGTCACTTGCAATGTTCTTGGGCAACTCATGAAGTCTAAATATTTCTCTAAAAAACAAATCAGTAACTTGTGGGGCCTTAAATTTTGAAAAAATGGTGTGAAAGTGAGCATATTTTGTAAGCCTATCAACCACCACATAAATACAGTCCTTACCTTGCACCTTAGGCAACCCTGTAATGAAGTCCATAGAGATGCTTTCCCATTTCTAATTTGGAATGGGTAGGGGCTGCAACAAACCAGCTGGAAAGACATGCTCAGTCTTGTTCTGTTGGCACACCAAACACTCTCTAACATGCTACAACACATCATTCTTTAACCCTTTCCATGAGAAACGTTCCCTTATTTGCTTGTATGTCTTGTAGAAACCCGGGTGACCAGCAAGAGGATGACAAGCTCTCATAATCCTCTCCTTAACCTTGGATTTTGGTACAAGATACACACAGTCCTTGTAGAGGATGAGATCTTCAACTACCTTGTATCTATCATCAAGCACCTTCCCATCTAAAATATCAGTAGCAATAGAATCTTTGGCATATTTAGCTATTATGGCAATCTTCTAATCAGCAGATATATCAGAAATGGAGTAGAAATGAGGCTTCCTAGAGAGTGCATCAGCCACTACATTGTTCTTACCCTTCACATACTCAATATCAAAATCATAGGCTTGGAGTTTGCTTACCCATTTTTGCTGTCTATCATTTAAATCACGCTAATTGAGGAAGAATTTGAGGTTGTTATGATCTATCTTTACCACAAACTTGCCACAAACCAAGTACTGTCTGAATTTGGCAAGGGCATGCATGATAGCTAGCATTTCATTGTCATAAATAGAGAAGAATTTCTCTGAATCTTCGAGCTTCCTGCTCTCATATGCTATAGGGTGTTTATTCTTAATCAAAACTGCTCCAATACCCTCTCCTGAGGCATCACACTCAAGCACGAAAGGAAGTGAGAAATCAGGAATAGCCCAAACAAGACATGAGCTCATTACCTCCTTAAGCTTATCAAAGGCTTGTTGCGTTGTAGGGCTCCAAGAGAATGCCCCCTTCTTCGTCAAGTTAGTCAAGGGAGTTGCAAGTTGTGAGAAACCTCTCACAAACCTCCTGTAATAGCTGCATAGGCCCACAAATCCTCTCAACTGTGACAAGTTCTTGGGCCTAGGCCGGTCCTGAATTGCCTTGATCTTCTCCTCATCAACACTAACCCCTTGAGCACTAATCTTATGCCCCAAATACAGAATTTCAGTCATCCCAAACTCACATTTTGACATCTTGGCATAAAATGAATGACGCTCAAGTATATCAAGCACCTCCTCAATATGCTTCAAGTGATCCTCCCATGTCCTACTATAGATCAAAATGTCATCAAAGAAAACCAAAACAAACTTCCTCAATTTTAGAATGAATACCTAATTCATACAAGACTGGAAGGTAGCGGGAGCATTGGGCAACCCAAAGGGCATGACCAAGAACTCATAGTGCCCATAGTGACACCTGAAAGTCGTCTTATGCACATCTTCCTCCCTCACTTTGATTTGGTGATATCCTAAGTGCAAATCAATCTTGGAGAAATATACTACACCATGGAGCTCATTTATCAACTGATCGATCCTGGGAATGGGAAAGCGATTCTTGATTGTCTTCTTGTTGAGTGCTCTATAATCAATGCAATCCTCAATGCCCCATCTTTCTTCTTAACCAACACTACAAATGAAGCAAAAGGGCTAGAGCTTGGACAGATGTGTCCCATGTCCAACAATTCCTTGATTGCCTTCTCAATTTCCTCCCTAGGGTGTCGATAGGGAGTGGTGATGACGGGCTTGGCTCCCTCCTCAAGCTCAATCACATGTTGGAATCCTCTATCAAGTGGCAATCTGGAAGGGATCTCTCGAAATACCTTGCACTTCTTGTCTAAGATGGACTAGATGTCGATGGGGTAGGTTCTTCCTTCCTTTGGAGGACTAGTATCTATGATCAAGCACTCCGCTACCAATGGCACCTCATCTCTACGAAAAGATCTCTCTATCCTCTTAGCTGAAACTACCATCGGACCACCATTGGATAGGCCTCGAAGGACAATCTCTTTCCCATCATGTTTGAACTTCAATTCCATAGTCTGGTAGTTGGTTGTGTACTCTCCAAGTGAATGTAGCCATTGTACTCCCAAGACCACATCTGTATTGCCAATGTCAACCACGTAGAAATCATCTCACACCTTGTGTCCCCCTAGGATCAATTGCATCTGTTGAATTTGATGGGTGCAAGAGAGAATGTCACCTCCTGCAACAGATACATCAAACCCTTCAAAGTTTTTTGCCTTCAAACCCATCTTGGATATGATCCTTTTGTCAATGAAATTATGAGTGTCTCCACTATCTATCAATACAGTCACTCTCTGTCCTTGAAGAACCCCTCTAACACAAAGAGAATGGTATCGTGGTGCCCTTGAAAGTGTTGCAAGGGTGCCTCCCTTATGTTCTCCTGCTATGGTCATCTCTTGCTCCTCCTCATTGGTAGCTTCCTCAATTTCACCTTCTTTGTCCTCTACCTCATCATACCTCAATGTAGTGGATTTGACCTTTTCCCAAACATCTATGGCTTCAACTCCACGGCTCCTTGCAATGGAAGCATAAGTTCCTCCTTTGGAGCTCATTCTTAGACACATCCATTCCGTTAGGCCTCAAAGGAAGGAACTTAGGTGGATGAGTAGCCTTGTGGAAAGGTTTTCTTTACTGCCATGTTGATGTGCCTTTGATCATGGGTGTATCCTTCTTGGTGGAGTCCTCAAGGTTTAAGGCTCTTCGAATAGCTTCTTCCAATGATGTTGGCTCTAAAGCCCTCACCAAACCACGAAAAAGATTCTGATAGCCCCTCAATGAAAAGGAACATGGGTCTCTTTTCTATCACATCTAGAACCATAACAGCCAACCTTTGGGATTTTGCAACATAATCATCCACCATCCCCTGCTGCTTTACCCTTGTCAGTTCTTGGAAGTACACCTTTGGATCCCTTCTATCAAACATCTCTATAAGCTATTGTGTGAAATCGGCATATGTAGTAACAAGGTCAAACCCTTGTGTCACAATGCCATGGTGCCACCATTCATGAGCTATACCTTCCAAATGCAGAATGGCAAACTTGACTGCTTCGTCTTTGATCTTAAGGCTAAGAGACAAGTATGTATCTAGCTTTTGCACCCATGCGCATGCAGTAACTTTCCCCCTGAACCATCAAATGTAGGGAGTGAAAGTTTGCTGACTTTGTACTAGAGATCTTTATTGGATCGTTGCGAGTGTTTCCTTCCATCACTTCTAAATCCCTTCCTAGCAATATTGAATTGATCAAAGGGAATCTCTGCTTCAGTAATGGCATCAAGCTTCATATGATCTTCTAAAATACTGTTAAAATCAAGCTGATTATGACCTCCTTCATGTGGTGCCTCTATCCTAGGCAAAAAAGTGGGTTGGGAAGGTCTGAGAGTCTATCCATTTGAAGTTTTGCTATGATTCCCCTCTCCATACCATTTAGAATTACTCTCATCTGCATTATTAGGTGATGATCTGTTGTTGGTGATAGCAGTAGTGAGGGTCTGCATCATTTGTAACAACGTTTGGTTCACTTGTTCTTGTTTTTGCAGGAATGATTTGATCTCATCGTTCTAATCTGCCATCTTCTTCTTACCTTTGCCTCCTATTCCACTGTCACTGGTCTGAGAGGATGCTTCAGTCTTCTTCCTCTCTCTCTCAATAGCCCTCAGATTTCTTTCGCTCAATTGTATATATAAAGGGTAGTCCGCAAGCTGGCAGGAAGGTGGCTTTGATACCACTAAAATATGCTATGCACAGTTTTAATTACCAGAACTGAAATATGACAAGCAGGATTTGAACAGACCATGCACAATCATAAACATCAATACTGAAATATGAAGCTGTTGAGCTTAATGCAAAACAATCTACTCAGATTGTATCAGTCGACAGATAACATAATGAATCTAATCCATTTAATAACAGTGAATTGAGTTAGAATACAAATTAACTTCCAGAAAGACAACACCCCGAACTCACGGTTCTGGTGATTCAGATCACAGAGCGCACGGAACCAGTTTGTAAATGATCACGAGTAATGGTGTCTGCAATTACAGTTGAGATCGCTGCCACAGAAGGTTTTCATAAGACTCCTGAAGAGTGATATTGACCTGGGCGTAGTCTCTCAGGAGGACGTCAAATGTGTATTGCGTCAACAGGTGCTATAGGGATGTCCACGAATCCTCAAGTTGGGTGTGGAAGTGATGTGTCAACGACTGTTATGTCCTTGAATTGGGTGGAGTGATTTGGCGGATCGAATGGTCTATGTGCCCTTGTCAATTGCCATGGTGTTGAGCTGTATATGTTGTCATGCATTGTCGCGACCAGAATTACCTGTTTCCCTAGTGTGCAGAGACGCCTTGAATGTTTGTGGCCAAAGCCTAAGCTCGGCCACATTGTCCGTTATTATCACTCTCCACTGTGCTTCGTTCTTCTTGCTAGACCTGTTATAACAAATATGGGTGATCAGAAGGGAATGACAGAATGAGTTGAATGACGACCCAGGTTCTGGCAAGGTCTTCGTCTTACCAAGGTCAACGTGCCTATGCCTTCATTCATCATGAACAACAAACACCCGCGACCACAAATAATACCATATCACTAACACCAACCAAGAGGTCGGCCAGAAATTCAAATATTATGTGAGCACCTACCAAGGGGTCGGCCAAAGTTTCAAATTTAAATATTATTTATAATAATTTAAATTTATATTTATGATTATTATATTTAAACTAAGCAATGTTTAAAAACACTTTTGGATTGTTCCTGCCAAAAATCACTTTAAAAACTTTGGGACATGATATAATCGAGCTATTCACATCTCTACAAGGCATTCTCATTTTGATGCCCATTATGGCTTCCAGCTATCAGCCCCTTAAAAGGACTTTATTTGCTCTTCCAGCTCCATCTGTGTCCCAAAATTAGAGAAAGACATAGCTTCTTCATTTGTGAAAACTTTGGACCAACTTGATGCCATCATTCAAGATATCATTCAGCATAGTCAGTCCACATTGTAAGGCACTTTGAGACCAATATATAATACCTCACTTTTTCCAACTTGGCAAACACATTTGGCTTCACTTAGATAAGAAGTTTCACAAGCTGAGGCCCATTCGTTGCAAGTATTGCGCAATTCTCCACATTGAGGTTCCCAATGCTTTTTCATTTGGATCTCTTGATTCAACTTCACATCCATGATGTTGTCAATGCAAGCCAACTCAAGCTATACAAGCCATCTCACTTGGAGGATGTTTCCATCATTCATCCTAAAGATCGAACCCCATATTTTCAGAAACCTCTGGTTAACAATTATTTGCTCAATGTTTTGACCATAGTTCATAGGAACGCATTCTCCCTTGGAGAACCCACATTTCAAAAACCAGGACATCTTGGGGATAAGGACGAAGTGTTCCCACCCCTCGAAACTACCACCAACAAGGTGGGGACTTTCCAAGACACCATGCAGGAGCAGGTGAGAAGCAGGTGACTTCTCTGGAACATCCCACCTATTGGAGATGTTGGCGGAACACCCTGACATTCCCAAAAGGGCTTGGAGACTTCAAGAAGTCCCTTGACTATATTGGGGATGCTGGGAAACCCCTACAGCCTGGGCAGTAATAAAGTTCATTTTCTATTTTTTAATTCAAAAATAAAAAATAAAAAACAGAGTTTCTCTATCTCATGATAACTATTTTGATTTGTGTCAAAGCATTGAAATAACAGACAAAGTGATGACATGTAGAAATGGTTGAGCTTAGAAGAAAGAAGGAATATTTACATGGTGTTGGAGGCAAAATAAAATAGTCCATTAAATTTAAAACTGCTGTTACTGCTTTTGTTTACTGGCACTCAGATGTGTGCTCTCTTAGCTGTTACTGTTTTTGTTTCTGCTGACTGCTGTAAGGAGGTTCTAAAAACAGAGAAGAAAATAAATAAATAGATTCAAGAATGACAATATTCCTGTCTTCAATTGCACAGCCCTTATTGTTTAGACCACTCAGATTCCCCAGCTTCACTGTTAGTTCTCTAAAGAATGAAGATTTGATCAGAAATAATGAGGACTTGATGTCAAAGAAAATATAATGATAAAATTATGAAAAATAGCATGTGCCCTGAAGGTCCATGTGGTCTTGAAGGCCTCAATTTGTGCTTGGTGGCGAGGCTCTGCCCAAAGACCCCATCCTGTATTGCAACCCCAGACCCCCACCTCTGCTTATATTTGCATGGCCAGCCACTATCCCCCTGCCATCCCCAAATTTGGGTCCATGGTTCCCCCGTCCCTAACATCCTCCCACCCCAAAACTCCATGGAACAATGGTCCAGACTCATACTAATTACAAAATGCAAACCACTACTTACTTAGTTGAACATAATGGCACTTTGCCGAAACAGCCCAAGTGGTTTTCCAAGTCAACTTTGGTGAAGAAATTTCCTCCTCTAATGTAGAAGTTGGGGACAGCTTCCACTGAGCAGGGAGGAAATGAAGGACAGTAATTGTGTCTAAAAAGTCACAACTAGTATTTCTATTTTTATTAAATCAAGAGTCACATTTAGAATTTCTATTTCAGAAAGTTAGAAGTTGCGTATTTTTCAAGTTTTAGAAGCTTCCTTGTATATCTATATATACTTAATATAATGAGCATGCAATAGACACAGTAACAATCCTTGTATCTTACTCGTTTTTTGCATTTGTCTCCTTAGCTGCTGATATCATTATAACTTTGTGCGTCAGTGTGTAAACATAAAATATTAAAATGTGAAAACTAAGGAAGACATTTCAATTAATCTACAAACATACATTGTATATAAGCATTTGTAACATACATGGATGCATTCATATACATGCTCCTCTGTTAGACCATCTAAGACAAAATCCATTTACAAAATTTAATTGCTGAACTTCTGATCTAATACAGAGGTATTCAAAAATAATTATGGGTCTATCAAGAACTATGTCACTAGGCACTACCTTTTCCCTTCTTGGATTGTGCACTTTGTTACATAATGGTTAAAATCAGTCTATAATTTTTTCAGATCATTCTACATTGAAATAGCTTTTCTTAAGCAATTATTTTCACTTTTGACATTGTGACAAACTTATGAATACCACAAAAAACGTCACCACTGAAACAGACAACAATCATCTGCTTTTCGTAGTTTGCAGTTACCAGCATTGCTCGTGCTTCTTTACAGTGAAAAAGGTGCAAACTGATAGCAGTAGTGGATAGATTGAAGCTTGTATGGCAGCAAAGTGAGTTTCAGATATGTATAATTGAATTTAGACAGGGACTCCGGGCAAAACTATAGTTTAAGAATACAAGCTTCTTAATTTTTTCTTTAATTTCATTTTACATAGATATGACAGCCACTTTAGCATTGTCTTAAGTTGATATAATGATATCTATGTTTTATCTTGTATACATATTACTATAGACCAATGCAGTGAAAAGATTAATCTGGGAATTGCTAAAATTCCAACTATTAGCTATTTGTGATAAATTATTCACAATAAGATAGTAAATTGAAAATGATATTATTAGAAAAAAATGATCCTATGACAGGAATTGCTAAGACTACTATCAATAGTGCTTGCAAGAAACATATGCATTGTTCGTTATTTATGAGTATTATCTAAACTCTAAATCACAAAGTTGAAGCAATAGACAATTTCAATGCAAATAGCATTTCAAGTTAATATTCAGAAGATTTCCTTGAGGGAGTGCAAATGCCTTTAGTTAAAAATGGTTTTCAGAAGACATATAAGTCAATTCCTTCAAATTACTCAAGGATTTAAGATTTATAGCAAAACCATGTCAGCTAAAGCCTTGAGATTTCCGCAAGTAAAATTTTTCCATATATATTGGGAATGAACTGCATTTTTATTTTATCCTCTTTTACTTTCGATGTTTAGGATCTAACACCTACACCCCTCTTCAGGACTTAATTTCTTGTTTTTAGGCCAAATCATAGTTGCTCGCACATCAGAGTAGTGTTCAAACAAAATGGTCAGTTTGTGTGTCTACAATTAGAAGCACTATAGAGGTTATGCATTCCTATGAGATTGCAGTATACCAAGCAAGAGAATTCCAGTGTTCTCTATCCTTGTAGTGATAAAAAGGAAATGATTTTTGAGTTTAATAAGCAAAATGACCCAGGTCACAATGAGGTTTAAACTAACATGACTGACAATTCTGATTTTAAGCTATCCCCACTAAACAAATTACTCTAGCTTTGGGTTGTTCCATCCAGCTCCAGTATTATGATGAGTTGGAGTTTGAACGTTTCCACTTGACTATGTTACCTGCATGCATTCCTGAATTCTTATTTTGGACGCCAGTTAACATTTATAAAACTTCTTTCTTTCTTTATACTTCATATCTTACTACTAAATCAGCCACATTTGCCTGAGGTTTGAGGCATAATTATTATTGATCTAGCATTGTGTGCAGGGGACCTACGGGGGTTTCCATAGAAATATTCAAGTGAGCAGGCACTTAGTGAAATCACTCCAATTGTGTAAAGAATGTTTGATGTTGAATTCTGTCTTACGTTACTTTGCACTACGAGTGTAGGTGGATTGGTAAATTCAAGTCACTCTTAAGCTTGGTCATGAGGTCAAAACTAAGAGTGTAAAATTTAAACAATATTACAGACACAAGTGCCTGTCCAAAGGAGGTCTCATGCATCAAATTGATATCTCTTCTGGTAGTGACATGAAAAGCTATGCTTAGCTTTACATATAATTAAAATAAAGGAACCCTAAACCAGTAATGTGGCAACCAAAATGCGAATAATTGGGGCTAATTCATCTACGAGACAAAATTCAGAAAAAAGAGAGGGGTACCCAGGAATTGACAAGCTTCGAGCACCCTGGATTGCGGCTTGTAAGATGTGAGAGGCAATGAGAGTAAATGCTGCCAGAATTGCGAATGAAGATCCTGCGGCTTATTCCCTACAAATGTCCCACACAAATACTCCGCTTTCTCCATGGGCTCTGCATCTCCCCGAGGTGTCGATGGAGCTGCCCCCATGCCTTCTAACTTCTTTTTACACACAAATTTCCCTGCATTGATCTATAACCTCGCCATCATCGCGGATTAAATTTGAATTCAGCTTCAGCTTCAGCCTCTCAAACAAATTACTGAAACTGGATCACTAGCTGTAAAACCTCGATATAACTAATTGAAATGAAACCCTTACAGAGGATCAGTGTCCTTTGAATGCGGCCAGGTTTAACATTTAGAGTTCGTCTTCCTTTGTATTCAATGCCATGAAAAAAAACGCATTTCAGGACAAGATCCCGGAAGAAATTTGGAAGTTTGCTCGACAAGTTTAGAAATAATTGAAGCGTTTGCTTATTTTAATTTTTCCCTTGTTTCAAATGAATGAAAAGTCTACGGTTACCCGCGTGTAGTCTCGACTGCGTTGCCGTGGATTCGTTTTGTAACCCGGGGTTAGGCTCCAGTTTGTTTGATTACGTGGTTGACCTATAATACTTTACAAATTTCAGTAATAAATAAAGCGTTTTTATTTTATTTTATTTTTTATTTGTTTCAAATAAATGAATAATCCGTGGTTCCACGCGTGTTGTCGTGGGTTCGCTACCTAGCCTAATGTTAGGCTTCGGTTGATTTGATTATGATGGTTTAACTTATATTTATATTTAGAAGAAGTAATCACTACATTAGGGTAAATTAATTAAAAATTATTATAAATATATGATCTAAATCATAAATATAAATATATTAAAAACTAGCGATTGCACTTTTGTGTGCAATTGGATACGCCGAATTTTTGGTTGGAATAGTTATATTGTTTGAAATGGCGAGAAATGATGATGAACGGATTAGATTCGTTTACATGGTGCCGCAAGAAGGAAAGCGTGAGAACGGACAAGTAAATAATGGGCTCCACATATTCCACAAATAAAACTCTGCACAAATTTAACGATGCCAATGAGACAAAATGGATAGAGTTTGCTTTTGAAAAAATTACAAAGCCCTACCACAGTTTTAAAAAATTACAATAAGACGAATCAAAAAAAGTCTCCCTACAGCCGCTGCGGCAATCTATTAACAGTAAACGAAACATTGATCTCACAAAATACAGAAATATTCCAGTGCAAGTATATTCCAGTCATCGGGCATAATGGACAGCGCTTTCAAATTTGCTAAAATACTGATTCCTGCCGGCGAGGTGCGTTGAATCGGTTTCCAGACAAATATAAAACTTGTAAGTTTGTAAGGTTTCCCAAAAAGGCAGAAACGTAGCCGGAAAGATCATTATTTGAAAGGTGTAGATAACTCAAGCTTTTCAACGAACCTATTTCGTCTGGTACACTTCCATCAAGACTGTTGACAGACACGTCTATGTGTTGCAGCATTGATAAGTTGACCAATTCAGCGGGAGGATGCCCTGAAAGAAGATTATTGTACAACCATAGAATTTGGAGGCACCCGAGACGGCCAAGCTCATCTGGAATGGGACCTTTTATATTGTTTCCATAAGCAGCAAACAGTAGCAGGGGCGTGCAATTTCCAATGCTTGAAGGGATAAAACCATTCATTTGGTTTTCATAGAGATATAGGTGTTCCAGCCTTTGCAGGTTACCGATTTACCATGGGAGATGCAGTGTCCTCACTCCAAAGTTTCTATGTCCGCCTCCTCCTACCTCGTATCTGCTCTCAGCGTTTCCAATGCTCTATGATATAAACTTCAGCAATTCTTTGTCTCCAATGTTCATTCAATCGACTGTCCTTGCGCCATCTGATGTGATAGAATTTACATAATTTATAAACAATATGATCCGACGAAATGAAATCCGATTTGATCCCAAGATCAATGAAATCTGATTTGATTTGATGACGAACTTGCTGGGAGGCGTGAAACGCAACTTGCAGTACCGTATTATTTTAAACAATATGATCTGATGAAATGAAATCCATTTGATCCCAAGGTAAATGAAATCAGATTTTTTTATTTGATGACGAACTTGCTGGGCGGCGTGAAACGCAACTTGCAGTACCGTATTATTTTGAAAAATGAAATAAAGGCTCATATGACTTTAATCATCTCCCAAGCCCTATGGAACCGTCGATTAATGCATGGGGAGGTAAGAAGCCATCAGATGCATTCGATGTTGACTGGAATGAATGTACACCTTATTAAATGCCTTCGATGTTCGATGTTGACTGGCGTGTTAGCGATGAACGGTTAGAGTTTGGAGAGTCGTCTCCAGGATGGCTGCAGCTGTCGATTTTAAAAAATGGTTTGGTGCAGTTCATAGTAGGATACGCCTTCGGTGTAAAATATTGTTGAGGATTTATATCAATAGAATAAATAGTATTTAGTTTTAAGGGTGATAAAGATTAAATTATAATAGATGATGTTAATTGTTTCATCATTATTTTTAGAAAATTAGAATTTTTTAAGTGATTGTTTGTGGGTTACTATTCATTAGTGTAGGTTATTTTTATATTTTTAGAAATGAATTATTCAGTTGTAGACACATGAAAATGATCAAGGGACTATTTTAGTGGTGATTTTTTATCAATTGGTGAAAAGTTCATATCAGTCAATTTAAAATTGATGAATATATTACAACCAACAAGGTGGCCAAATCCTCTGAGTTTTACGAATTATCGGTCTAATGCATTTCACTTCGCCATCAATTTATTTTATGAGGTATATGTAATTAATAATTTCACCATAACAAACTACATGTTTGCAATGGTCTAATTAATATTTTAGCCTGGAATCTCGGAAGCATGTATTAAATCATCCACATATTCGTCAATACTATTCAAATGACATTGTGTATTATTATACATTTCGCCAACAGCATTAAATATTCACTATGTGTGAGAACCCATTTCGCCAATAAAATTTACAACTAACTGCTTATGAGGACCCATTTCGCTAATAACATTAAAAAGTAATTACGTTTGAGGACACAATTCGCCAATTATATTAAAAAATAATTGTGTGTGAGGACCCATTTCGTCAAATACTATGATAACTCCATGCTAATCGTAGGCCGATAATCACCTTGAAAATTACAATGTATGTGTTTTGTCGAGGTTTGATTCACCCAACATTTAAATGTATCGTAGTATAATCACCCGAGATTCACCAAATTTTTACTATACCATTTAAAAATCCACGGAATTCGCCAAATATGAATTCATATAAATACAATTGAAACTTTATCAATTATGAACTTGTGAGCTCTCAATTCAGAACCTTGATCATAGGCAAGTTACAAAATTACAACTACAGGCATTGTTGCATTAGCAAATAGCGAGTCAATGAAAACCTAAAGGTAAGTGATCATTTCTTCATAGTGTTATAAGATTATTTATCTCTGTGTTATAAGATTATTTATCTCTTTGTCATTCTTGCTTCAATTATATAGATGATAATGAGTAGGGAATGGGATCTATATTCTATGATTCCTTCTTAGAAAAAAAATATATTTTTTGACAAATTTTATTTCGTGAGAGATCAAGATGTCGAGCAAGAACAAGAGTAAGACTCCTCAAGGTGGTGAAGGGAGGCCATCAAAACGTGCAAAACGTAGTTACAATAAAGGTGTACTTTGGTAATGTTTTCGGTCCATCAAATCAAAGATGAAACTACATCATCAACTCTTGCACCAAATATTAACGAAGAAGGCAATATCTCAAAGGAAGATTAGAATGAGTTAATTGAGTCGGATGAGGATGACAATGTCACAGAAGACGTTCCAAGGGATACCCAGGGTAGTTGGGATGAGTTAATTGACTTGGATGACAATGTCGACATCGTAGATGATGTTGTTGCAAGGAAGAGGAAAAGAAAATCCAAATAAAAAATAGGGTGCGAGTGGGATATGATAAGGAATTTTCAAATTGATTAGGTGTTAAAGTACCCATTCATTGAACCAATGGAGAATGTAAACAAAGATGAACCTCCAACATAATGCAAGTGTAAGATTTGTATTTGGAAATATAAAAGAGACAAGAATTTGCAACTAAAACTTGACACTATAGAAAAGCATATTGGTAAAGTTTATGAAAACAAATCAGACAAAAAGGAAAAATCAATAGTAAGATGGAAATCAAAGGAAGCATGCTCTAGAATATGATGAGAATATGCAAAGAATGGAGAAGCTTGTTGAAGGTGGAGGTTCAATTGAAGCTCGATTTGGAAAGATAATGGTAGGAGCACAAGTGACAAAAATTGTTCAAATGAGTGTTGTTTTCCATATTTTGTCCAAAGGGCGTCATGTGACAGACTACCCAAAATATAATAATTTATTACCTTTTTTGGGAATTCCTAACTTTTCGAGCACGCATTGGTCAATAAATTTTGGATGGGAATGGGCAAGTTGTCTTGCAAAGTGGAAAAATAAGATTTACAAGAAAAAATAAAAGATTCAACCTTCATTACATTATCTTTAGTTGAAGTTATTACAATAGATTATACTTCTTAGTTGTGTATGCATGTGTATAATATTGTAAATAAATGTCTTCCAGTTAACCTCATCTACTATGTGTTCATAAAATGAAGGATAGTTCGACATCGCAAAATCATTTGAACTAGTTAAAACATCTTTGAATGAAATTGGAGGTATGATGACTTCGTGATTGCCAAAAAGTTGGTGTGTGTAGGAGTTGTTGGAGGGTCATAGGAATGATCTTTGTGTAAATTTGAAAACTACTTGTTCACCTATACATGATTTTCATTCACTACATGACCCACAAAATGAATTTAGCATTTAAAATTGTAAACAAGTTTCCTTCAGTATCAAAAGTTGCAAATCTAGTATGTGACCTCTACTCATACTTCTATTGAAGTCCCAAACAGTTTGTGAAATTTTAAAATTTTGTTGAGGAAATAATAGCAAGAAACAAGCTTCTTAAGGATGTTGATACCACATGGATATCCTTGCATGGACCACCACAAAGATTTATTTTTTAAATACCAATCTTTGATTGGAATAATGTAAAAACATTGCCACGCAATAGAGAAAGTTGACCTCTTACATAGGTTAAGCAATATAGAGACACTCTTAACTTTATCTAGTCTTCTCCCCATGCTAGATGAAATGAATAATCTTGTGAAAAAATCCCAAGAAAGAATTATGTATATTTGTGAATATAGTAAACTACGTAGAATGACATGCATGACCCTTGATAATCTATATATGTTAGATTATCTATTTGAAAGTACAAAATTTATAAACTAACAATTACTTACATATTTGAACAATCCTAAAAAAGTTACAGTTTAATACAAGCAAGGAGCTATGTGTATTTGTACGTTGATTTGAAATATAAATGCATTATTTTGTAAATCTATAAATACTACTTTAGAAGCTATTGCAAAATATTTTTCCTCAGAGAACGATTCCCTTGAGATGAACTACTTGAAGCCATGTTTAATGTTTATCCTCAATTTTGAGTTCCATCCCACCATAAACTAGACTATTTTCATAAGAATGTAACTACCTTGGCTAAACATTTTTCAAAAAGTTTAGAATACAACGGACAAAAAATAGAAGGAATTATACATGAAGCTAAGCTTAGAGGGCAATCTTGTCATTTTTCAATAACTATGATTAGACAATTTGAAACTATGATTGGAAAGTTTAGAATGCGGGTAGGATCAATAACAAGGGTTTGGGCAACCTTAGGTCAAAGTGAAATATTGTGCTTCATTATAAAAAAAAATCAAACTTGTTGATCTATGTCAAACCGTGATATTGGGGTCGATGGAGGATGAGACAGTTTTTAGTGCATTAGGGCTTTTTAAATCAAAGATAAGAAATAAACTAGATAAGAATTTGGAAAATTACTTGAGGATGCATACAACTAGGTATGATATCTGAATTTTTCCTTTTGATGTGAAAGAAGAGGGTTGTGCAACACTTCAAACATTAGTGGCAATGGGATAAATGACAGTGACACAATGAATATTGAACTTGAGATGCAGTTGAGCGGACATATACATGGCGAAGAAAATGAAGACTAGACTCAAAGTCAAGACGACTCTCAATCTCATCGTCAGAGTGAGGATGAGGAGATGAATTGGAAAATGTAAGAGATTTAGAAGTTTCTAGGTATTTATACTACATTTCATGAATCATATTCCAAAGTGTTGATATTTTATATTGTATTCCATAAAATTATGAATTATATTGAATAAATTAACATACTATTATTTTCCATTATTCCAATGTAGAATCTAATTTTTAAACATTATTTTTGTTGTTTTATTTTTTTGAATTCTAACTAGTTCTTGAAATTATCTAAATTATGATAGCCAATCTTTATGCTCAAATAACATAATTGAATTTTTATAATAACATATATGAATTTGATCATACTTAGACCGGTGCCTTAGACTTGGGTTATAGAGTTAAAGAGAAATGTAATCATATTTTAAATAATAGACCTTAAACAAATTCTATCAAGGCTTGTATATCACCGTTTTACAATGTGTTGGTTTATTTTTGTGAATTCCAACTACTTCTTGAAGTAATATAAAGAATAACCAATTCTCATGTTCAAAAACTTCAAGGGGTTGGTCAATGAATAAAAGATAAATTAGACATTTTTCTCCTCTGCACTTTAGGCTCTACAAAACCTAGGACGGTGGTCTTTTATAATACCTGATAAAATTATACATAGTTTATAGCAATATATTGTTACAATAGATATGTTCTCTTAAAATAGATCAAGAATTACAAATGAAACTCACTTAATAGGCTAGATTCTTGGGAGTTTTATGCATTATTGGCTCTAAGAACACAAAATAATGTTAAAAAATTGTGAAGTGGAAGAAGCGGAATGTGGAAATAAAATCAAACAAGGGTTAGAATTATCAAAACCCAAAAAAAGGCTAGATAAAATCCCACTTACAAATGAAATTGAGTGCATACATGGTTAGAAATCAACATGTACAATAAATGAAAATCAATTCAGAATAATGAAAATAAACCATGTGCAAACCTTGCATTCCATTTTAATGGTGATGGTATGTTGGATTGCTTAATCAAGGAGCTCCCATGATTGCAAAAACATGAAGATGGTGACCTAGATGAATGATAATTGCTCAAAAATGTCCAATGATAATTTTGTGCTCAAGTGCTCAAAGTTTCTCAAATGATCTAAGTGTGTGATGATGAGGAATAAAGGATGTTTTATAGATTTTCAAAATCATGATCAATGGTTGAGATTAAACATCAAAGAACCATGAAGGAAAGTGAATCAAGGAAGATGAGGGATCAAGATCAATTTGAACTCAAAATATCTCCATAATTTTAGGAGATTGGTTGAAGATATTTTGAAATGAAGGATGAAGATTAGATCAAGAAATGGAGGGTTGAGGATGAATTAGAGTATTGAGATATTTTAGGATATTTTGAAAAATAATATTTCATAGGAATATTCCTTTGAGAGGGAAATTAGGAAAATTATATAATTCAAGATTATTTAATTATTGAGGATTAGGATATTCCTTATTAAAAGGAATATTCCAAATGAGTGGGATGGGAGTTAGATAATTAAATAATTAAAATTATTTAATCATGAAACATTAGAGGAAAATTAGATTTATGGCTAATTAAATAATTAAAATTATTCAATTAGTGGGGATAAGAGGAAAATTATTCAATTAGTGGGGATAAGAGGAAAATTAGTGAAATGTGATTAAATAATTAAATAATTCATTATTATTTAATCAATAGAGGAAATTAGGTGAAAATGATAGAAAATGATGTGAAAAGGGGAATTAGTGATACAAATGATGAAAATGATGCATTGTGAAAGATTGAGGATGAATATGATGAAAATGTAATATTAATGATGTGTGATACTGTAAACGATGATTTTGGTTTAACCCCTCACAATGCTTTGCTCCTCTTAGGGTTTTTCACCTAAAAGGATAAAGGGGATTGGATGGGGGACCAAAATGCAAGGGTTTACACTCAAGACTAATGTTAATGAGATGTTTTATGCCTAATTAAGATGTCCTAATGCTCTGATCTAAAATTGAAGTGATCTAATGATGTCAAATCTAAGAAAACTAGCTTGTTTGAAAACACAATGTGATATACAGAAATGCCTAAGAATGTAACTAAATGTTGAAATGAAAGAACATAATGAAAGAGATGCACCCAGAATCAGAAGTTTGATGTTGGAAGATTCTGGAATCCTAAAAAATTGATTGGAATGTTGACGGGGACACTTAGGCTAGTCTAGGCGACTTAGTCCTAGTTTCAGGAAACTTTGCTAGAATGGGAATCCGTCAAATGGGTATCCAAAAATGTCAAGATCAATTTTCAGGCCCAGAAGCGGGACTAATTTTCCCCTTGTGGCGACTTAGTCTCAGGTCTGCACTTCCTTTTCTAACAGGTGTCTGTACTTGATTCTACAGAAAATGAGGCAAAAAAGTCTCTCCAAGCTTGAAATAAGGTGATGTTGACTTGATTGACTTTGTGCACTTTTTGATCACTTTTCAACACCTATTGCTTGACAAATCTACATACAAAAGTCACATGCAAAAGGGGTAAAATAGTTGAGGGTTAGAGAATAGGGGTTTGCCTTGGTCAAACCCCACTTTGGTAATCAAACCCTAAACAATGAAATGAGATGAAAAGAGAGTGATAAATAGATAACATGCAAATGCAAATGTCATAAACTTACCACACCATTGATGTTCAAATCTGAAGATGTGCAATGAAGAACTCCAATAGCTTGACTTGATAATGCCTAATTTTCTTGAATGCTTAATGAGTGCAAGAGATTGTATGTGATTTGGAGATAGATGATTGTAGGAGAGATGTAAAATGAGGTGAAAAACCCTTGTTTATACTTGATTTTAATAAAATTTCTAGAAAGTAACACATCACAGGCCGACCTCAAGGGTTAGAGGACAAAATCCTACTAGAAATTTAAAATAATTTTGAGTTTTGTGTCAAAAAGGACTAAGTCGCCCCTGTTGGTGACTTAGTCCCACTTAAGCAAATTAAGTGGGTGTCGGGAATTTCGGGACATTAAAAGTTGTCCAATGGGAATATCCTTAACAACACACTTGAAAACGGTTGGAAAGTGTATTAAAGGGTCATTTAGACATGAGAAAGGGTTGAATTAGTGAAATTAAGCCTAGAAAAGTGTGAAATCTTGTTACAAGACTTTACAACACTTCAAAATAGGACTTACTAAGTGATAAAAAGGTGATTTTTAGGTGAATTGTAATGAATAAAGTATAGAAAAGTGTAGAAATGTTTTACAACACTTCACAACACCTTCACAAGACATCATAATTTGAATGTTTAAGCCCTAATGTGAATTTTTTGACCACATTACAACATTATACCTAGGCAAAATCAAGCCAAAGCCCATTAGAAAAACTCAAGTGAGCATAAAAATGTCAACTATATATTTTTTGGTGACACAAATATGAATTAGGCAATTTTGCATGTCTACAAAAATAAATTACAACAATAAGGGAAATGTGATTTTGAAAATTGATGACCATGGATATGCAACTAGAACTCATATTCAGGTCGGTGTGTTAAACCTAGGCTACGAATTCGAAGAGAAATGTCATTATAATTTTGGATCGCATTTTTAACAAATTATATGGAAGCATGCATATCACTGCCTTACAATGATATCCTTCAAAATTTACAACCAGTTCTTCTTAACAATCCTTGCATACATTCACAACCCTCAAGATTTCTAATACAACAATTTAATCTACTACTTGAATAGAAGCTATAGAAGAAACATTCATTTACAAGAAATTTGCAACAATAAACAAAAATGATCCTTAATCAATTTATATTCACAAGTGCAATGGAGTATACAACTTAGGAGACAATTGATTGTGGAATTATCACAATTTGTTCATATATTCAAAATTTGTGTTGCTATACAAAAATGACAATTATATTTACAATTATTCCTTGGAAAACTTAGACTAGACTCATACAAACTCATAATATAAACCTTTTTTCTTACAAAATCCAAGACCCTTACAAAATGGCTCTGAATTCCCTTTTATAGAAACAGGGGAGCAAAAAGATTCAAGCCATGGATATATGTCATATTTTTATTTGACAATCATGTCACCAATATCAAACAAAAAACAAGTACAACCACTTTGTAAAAGACAAAAAGAAACTTCACTAAAAGAAAAATAGTTGTAAAAGTCGCTGAAGGGGATATTTATAACTTAGCAATGATGAAGCACCATGGAGGATTATGATGATTCTTTTGGGTTTCTCCATAATTTATTGAGAAAACTCCTTCTAGAAATCGTTGGGCCTAATGGTGACAACAATAAAATACAAAAAGGGGTCAACATTACAAAGATACTTGTGCACAATTAGAAACTTTTAATGCCATATTATTATATGGGTTGAACAAAATAGATCTCAAAATTTTGGAAAATTACTATACTTCTCATCCCACCCCAGATACATTCCTTATGATGCCCACTCAAAAGAGATTATTTGGTTAACGTTACGCATATACTCTAAATTTTACATCTAGGAGTGCACTAATCTCTCTGCAAAAAGTGTCTAAACCAATCTTCATGGAGATCAACTTATTTATGGTGGATTTGAGTAAATCAGTATCCACACTATTATTATCATAGATGAATGTTGAGAGACTAGGGACCAATGTGCTAAGACTTGCTTTATACTGATTAAAATATTTAAGTTCTCCACTCTCATCTAAAATGCTTGAAATAATCTTTACTTCAATGCACTCAAAAGATTTGAATTTGGCTTTTATATCTTATGCCGATTTAACCATGTATGCCTACACTTCTCCCACTAGTTTAGTTATATTCCATGTAGGCATAATGTTATAGGCATATCATTTTGAAATATTGCTCCTTTGTATATGCCTTGTAAGCTAGCAACTCTAGGTATCCATTTATGCATTACGCTTCCAAGTTTCTCTTAATCTTTAGCTATTCTAGCATAAGCATATTTGAGATGTGAGTAAGCTTGGTGAGAATCTTTTAACTTCTCATGAATCTTTAATACCTTGTGTTCAAGACTTCTTCCATAATATTTCTCATTTTCTTCATTTGTTTATCTTGAGCATTTTTCACATTTTCCTCTAACTTCTCAACCTATTCAATAAGCTCCTCGTTTTCCTTCATCGAGTTTCCTGCAAGCCCTTATGATGAAGAACTTGCCTCTTTAGTCCTAGTTGTTGAAGGTGTTGATTGTGTCTCCTGCATCTTTAAACTATTATATTCTGCAATGAGCCTTACATTATCTTTTAGCAACTGATCATAATCATCCCACAACTTCTTTGCAGTAGCTTCATTGAATTTTGTAGTGTTGACAACCAATGAAGCAACTTGGGTGGCAGAAGGATCTAATACTCTTTTTATTATTATGCCTCCCCTCATTTCTTGCATAGCTTCTGCAACTTGAGGCTTATTTTATGTTAGGTGCAAGAGCCCATATGGCTAAGGTTTCACATTTAGGGTTAAACCCAAACCTTGAATATGCTTGCTTTACTTGTTCTTCAAAAGAGAACACATCTTCATCCTACCTTCTAATAGTATTTAGGGCTATTGCAAAAGCAATATCCCACTCAAGTAATAACAACAATCCACTTTCTCTTACTAGCCTCCTTCCTTCCTCAAGGGTGATGCTTTTAATATCAAAATTTCTCTTTTAACACCCTTTTTGTAACCTCTTCGTATTTGGAAGGGTGTACCTCTGCTTTTTCCTTATTGAGTTTCTTGTGAAACTCTTCTCTTCCAAACCCTATTATAAAGTCTTTGATTTATTTTGATTTAAAAAATTCATCATCTAAAATGAATTGTGTGCATGCAAGGGCCCTTACATCATTTTCCTCATCTCTTCCCCATGTTATATTTATGCCCAATCTTCTCTAAGGAATTATCGCATTGTTCACCCTAGGAGGAGAAGGCATTGTTTGACTTACCTCCTCTACTTGGACTTCAATCTCCTCCTCTTCATCTAGACCAAGGGGATAATCAACCAAAGGTGGTTGATCAAGTTTTCTTTTCTTTTGTGGCCACTCTCTAGGAGGAGAGTCAATAATAGGTACTTGTGGAGGAGATTGTGGTGTTGTAGATGGTTCCTCTTGGGGGCTAGCTCATTTATTATTGGCCCCTTTTCTCTTCTAATAAAATAATAAATAGAAGGATCCATTTTGTGGTGGTAGGAAGGCCTTTCCTCCATTATTGGGGCCTTCCTTTTCTTTTTTTTTGAAAACAAGGTGAAGGAAAGTTATAATATGAACTTATGCAAGTGAATGTAGATCTAAAAATTAGATTATCAAATTAGATTAAAACATGTGATTGCAACATATATCACAATATAAAACCAAAAAGCAAAATGTGACACCAAATTTATGTGGAGAAACCCTTTTGGGAAAAACTCCACACGAGAAAAGAGGGAAAGTATATTATTAATCCTCGAATGAGAGTACACAATAATACACTTCACTAGTGATCTCAAATGAACTTGACAACACCTTGTTACCTGCAAGAATTCAATATAAAACTGCCATGTCCCATGGCTCTAATTTATAGAAATTGTGGGAGGTAAAACCATGAATGGTAAATAAAAACAAGAGGTACAAAACCACAAGTAAAAACCCATTCCCCTCTTCTTGGATAGTCAAAAGATGTAATAAAATATTAAATGGAAACTCAAGACTCCTATATGGGGGCCAGCCCATAGCCTATCCAACTCCTTTATTTTTGGATGCTCTGATGACCTTTTTGCTCCCCGATGGAACACCAACGAACACCTTTTCTTCTCCAATCTTGGGCGCCCCATCCAAGACCTTCCATATTCCATTATGGATGCCTAAGAAAGATGTCTTATCTATATTTAATGTGTAACCTCAACTGAAATTAAATCCTCTCTTTAAAATATAATTACAACATGCCAAAATTTAATAATTTTCTCTCATGTCCCTTGTAACACATTTCAAGGAATGTGGAGACATACAAATGACATAGGATTACAAGGTTAATGTCACCTTATCCTAACAAATTTGTAAAAAAAAATCAAAATCACTTAGATCCTAGTAACAAGATCTTTAATTTTGGTAAAGGCCCCAAGATATTTTGCTATCCTTTTGGTCTTCGTGTCTTCCACCTTTCCGAAGGCAGCCCATATTATTCTTCTCTCATTGATTTTTTATCATTTAGGCAATTTCTAAGCACATCCTCACCAAAGAGGAGTTGATGTGCAAAGGATGACCTCTTTATGCTCAACCTCACCTGATTAATGCATCCTTCAGGGTCAAATAGCCTTGTGATCCCCTAAGCCATCCTATAAGCCTCCAACATTGGATAGATAAGTTCTAGGCCCTCCCTTGTAAATGTGAAGTGGGGAATGGGAAAAATGAGCCTTTCTTTTGCCCCTTTAGGTGGACTTTGTCTAATTCTCGTAGCTTCCAAATTACCTCCAAGTATTCCAATCTAAGAGGGACATATTTGGGCATGATGTGAGGTCCCACAAGGCACCCATATACCCTTATCACTCGTAGTGTCGTAAAATTGCACCATGTGGCAATTTCACACATGCGCATTTAGGCACGCCACATTCATGACTAAAACTTATAAGTTAGAATTTCATCATTCTAACTTCATACTCGACAACGATGAAGCAATAGTAGCCTGGATACCTTACTCTTGCAAAGTTTTAAGTAGGACACTTGCACAACGTGTAGATGTCTACATGACGCATTAGCGTCCCCAAACTTTCCAAGATTCAAACATGCATATTCCATGTCCCTTCCTTATGACATGTGTCATAATAAAAAGGAAGCACGTGTAATGACTCCTCCCACCCATGCAACCTTAAAAAACCTCATTTTTCACTCTCATTCTCAATCTATCTCATTCACTTGACTCTCTCTTGCCCTCTTCTTGCTTTCTCATTCTCATAGTGAAGCTCTATTAGATTTATCTCTCAAGAAACAATCGATACTTCTCTTGCATGCTACTACATCACGTCTATCAATCCAAGAGAGGACCCATAGACTGTTGGTAATGCTCTTTTGTTACTTGATCTCATCTATTTGATCTTGTCTACTATATTTGTGATAGGGGTTCTCCTTGCGGGGTTTGTTTCTATCACATCTAGATCTCATCCATGATAGGGGTTCTCCTCCTTTGTGAGGTTTACTTTTGTCACATGTCTTTTACTTTATGCATTTGTACCTATCTTAATCTTATCTTAATCTTATCTAGTTGTCCAATAGTGACAAATAGCAATATTGATATCTAGCTAGTGCTTCAAATATGTATTGGACACAGCCGAAGGCCTACTATATAACTGAAGGTTGTAATCTTCTATCAAAGGTTGAAATGACAAGGGGTCCCAAGGAGTTGTCATAGCCCCCTCGACATCGAATGGTGTTCACACCAAACACATTTTTTACGAAGCCAATTTTTTGGGACTCCCTATTTTTGGTAGTTTTGAAAAATGCTCGACATGTAGTTGTATGAGTTGAACTTTCTATTTTTGAAATTTTTTGTTCCAAAAGGACTCTACGACTCAATTTATTATACTCTATTGAAATCATTTTTTTTGTAACTTTTGAATATTGTTGTAATTATGAATTTCTTAAGAAATAAAATATGAAAGATCTTTTCCTGTGGTTTTTTCTTGGTATAATTTTACCAGGTTTTCTACTTAAATGCTATGTTAAAGTTGTTCTTATTGTTTTTCTCTATTATTCTACACTATAATTTTTCTTATAATTGGTATTAGAGCAAGGTTGTTTGTGAAGAAGTTGTGTTTTTGAGAAGTAAACAATGATAGGAAGCATGATTACCAAATTTGAGGTGCAAAAGTTCGATGGTTCTAATTTTGCTTTATGGAATTTGAAGATTCAAGCTTTATTGGTGAAGGATGGATGTGCCCTAGCTCTCAGAGGGCTAGCATCAAAACCTACAACCATGACCAAGGTAGATTGGAATGAAAAAGATAGCATGGATAGAGAAACAATCCAATTATATCTAGAATATTTAGTACTATTCAATGTTGTAGATGAGAAAATTGCACATGACTTGTGGAATAAGCTCAAAAAATTGTATGAGACAAAGTCATTGGAAAATAAAATTTTATTATGCATGTAGTATAATTTGAGAATGTGTAACAATTCATCTATCACAGATCATTTGAACGATTTCAACACACTGACAAGCAAGTTGGCTTCAATGGGGGTGAAAATTGAAGAGGATAAGGTAACAATTTTATTATGCTCATTGCCTGAAACTTGGGATCAACTAGTTATGGCTCTTAGTAACTTAGCTTTGAGTGAGAAATTGGTTTTTAAGATGTGGTGGTTGTTGTAATTTTTGAAGATTCAAGACAAAAGACATCTCAAGGATCTTCTTCTAATGAATCCCTAATTGCAAGAGGCAGAACTCAGGAAAGAGGAAATATTGAGCATGGACAAACCAAGTCCAAATCCAAGGTGTGAAAAAGAGTAAAATTTTGGAACTATGGAAAAAATGGACATGTCATAAAGGATTGCAAGCTGCCAAAAGCAAGCAAAGAAAATTTTGGTTCACATCCATATGAGGCAAACATAGCAGAAGTTCAAACACCATTGGAAGATGGAGAGGTATTAACTGCTAATCTTGGAGGTTCTTTACTCCATGTTTGGATTCTTGATTCTAGTGCTTCCTTTCACATGACTCCACATAGATATTGGTTTTCTTCTTATCGGTCATGTGAGGGAGGTATGGTTTACAAGGGAAATGACAACTCCTGTGAAGCTATTGTTGAAGGTGACATAAGAATCAAGATGTGTGATGGAATGGCAATGACTATTCAGCATGTTAGATGTGTACCAAGATTAAAGAAAAAATTATTGTCACTTGGAGTTTTTGATGAACAAGGCTACTGATTCAGTGGTGAAAATAGTTGTCTCAACGTAATAAAGGTGTGTTGGTCAAGTGCTAAAGGGAGAAAAAGTAGGCAATCTCTACAGGATGGTTGAGGAAACTAGTAGTGGAGAAGTTGTTGTGGCATCTAATGTAGAAACTAACTTAGTATCAACTTGGCATTAATGGGTAGGCCATATGAGTGAATGTTGTCTCAAGGTACTACTAGATAGAAATCTTCTTCCAAGTGTCAAATGTAAAGATTTAATTTTTTGTGAACATTATTTGTTTGGAAATAGAATAGATTGAGTTTTTCTAGAAGTACTACCAGAAGTAAAGATGTATTAGAATTAATTCATTCAGATACTTGGGAAGCTCATGCTACATCTATTGGGGGTTCATCAAGTTTTGTTTCATTTATAAATGATTATTCTCATAAGGTGTGGATTTATCTTCTCAAGAATAATTTTGAAGTGCTTTCTTATTTTAAGAAGTTTAAAGCTTTGGTAGAGAATCAAAAGGGTAAGACTATAAAATGTCTGAGAACATATAATGGAGGAGAATTTTGTTCAGGAGAGTTTAACCAGTTTTGTAGTGAGTATGGTATCGCAAGGCAATTGATGGTTGCTAGGACACCACAACCAATGGTGCTAACCCTCCTTTACACCAAGGTTTGATTCATTCCATATGCAAATATGTTTTAGCTAGCACTCCACAAAGAGATTTTTCCCAAAATTTTATTCAAAATCCTACTCCCTATTGGGTGAAAATTATGTAATCCCTTTAACAGATTACAAAACTTGCTTTCAACCATAGCTATGTGAGATACAATCTCTCCTCTTAGAAAGGAGAGGCACCCTTCTTATTGCTTCTTGAAACTAAGTAAAACTAATTAAGTTTTCACAATGATGTACACTACAATTAAGATATGGGGGTGTGTCACATTCATAATTCTCTCTTTTTTTAGAGAATATGTTTTACAATGCTTCACGGTTTTGAGTTCTTGATACGATATAACTTCAAACTAAAAACAAAGTAGTAATTCCAATATCCTTATCTTGTCAAAGCAAAGATTAAGAACACTAGCATAATACCGATAATTTATTAAAACAAGAAAACTCACGAAGGCACAAAGTCGTTTCGTAGCTTTCACCAATGAATCCTTTGATATACATAACCAACGTTGTATTAGAAGCACAAAGTCTTCTAGATACTCCATGATAGATCCACAAACAACATGAAAAAATACAAGCACAAAGTATTGTAGAGAGTTCACCAACAACATTTAATCAAATAACATAAATTCAAATAAAAGAGTGCAACACAAAGTTTACACAGATTTACTCAAAGCCCTTTCGATCTCAATCACTAATCACTGCCAATCTCAATAAATTCCAAAAGATAATTGATTCCAACATAAAGTATGGTATGCAACTTTCTTCTTTATTGATCAAAATAGATACACAAAGATGAACATAAAGTTTCATGTATTTGCTTCTCAAAATGGGCAACACTTTGTTGCAAAAGATAAAAGATAACTATTACAAAATAATCCCCTCATATTTATAAAAGAGAGGGAAGAGCAAATCTAGGCAAAGTAGATGAGCGAATTTAGGAAAGTTAGGTGAGTAATTTTAGAAAAATCTCACCTAATAAGTCGACTTATTCAAAAATGTTGTCCATTTTTTTAGGAAAACATCTCTATTTTTACATGTAATTACATCTTGGAAAAAGACATGTAAGATGTTGAGAAATATTTACAAAATGCGTAAGTGAAAGCAAAAAACTATCTAACACTAGAGATGAACAGAAGTATTCATGATTCCTTGCATTGGGTACGAAAGTCTTCATATCTCTTTTTTGTATCCAGGATGAATGCCTCATCTGGACCAACAGTGTAATCCACAATGGTGTGAAATCTGGTGATTGATCTTCTGGTAGATGAGTGAATCTTCTTGCATCTATCAAGATGCATCTTGAGATTATCAAGAGAAATCCGTATGTCACAAATTGCATGCATGGAGGTCTTTGAAAAAATTTCATCCTCCACTTGCTTCATGAAGGCTTCCTTGTAGATCTGTGAAAGTTCATTGGCTGAGAGGAAAATGTGATCTTCGTCAAGGAGCTTACCTAGTAACTCCTTGATTCCATTTTCTAAGATAACATGATGTCCTTTGACATCTTCTTGTACTTGGTGGATATCTTTGATAAGAGACTTGATCACTTGAATGCGGTGCTTGAGGGATTCTCTTACCTCCACATATTTCTCTTTGTCAGGAATTACCCCAACTTCCACCAACTTACTGAGCTTTGCCTCTTTCATTTGTGACCAAAATGAGAGACATTTTTCCATTTCTTTTTGCTCTTGGGAAAGTATGCTTTCTTCTTTATCGAGCTCTAATTTTAGCTTGGCTATCTGAGTGTCCTTCTCATCTGTAGCAACTATAACGTGTGAACCATGTTCTATCATTTCATCAATGAAATCATACAACACCTTACCCTTGGAGGTGAACTTCTCCATCTTTTTCACTGTTGGTTCCTCAAGGCTTACCATGGCCAAAGGTTGTACATTTCTTGAAGATCCTGCTAGTTTCCTCAAAACAACTGCATAAAGCTCGACCTTCTCCTTATACATATTTCGAGCATGTTCCATCTTGTCAAGCCTTCCTGTTAATGCATCTAGGACCACCTGTGCATCTACCTTTGCACTTTCATTTGTCACTTTGTCGAGTTGGACTCTCATGACCGTGTAGTCCTCCATGTTAACATCACCTTCTTCTTGTGGGGGTAGACCAATCTCTACAAACGTATGACCAATTTTGTCAACATGAAGCCTTGAATGAACTTTCACCTTTTTCTTCCCCTTGGCTTTTGGAGGGGCTATCTCTTCAAGATCAAGCTCTTCTAGGGAGATCATTTGTTTCTTTCGCTTTGATACTTGAGAGACCAACCAAGGAGGAAGGGATGAAATATATGCTTCTTGACTCACCATCAACTCTTGTGTCGTAGCTACTTTTGTAGAAATGATTGGTATGGTAACAATCGGGGTAGTATTTGTCATGATTGCTCTAGTAGAATGCATACCAAGTTGACTTTGTTAAGACTCATTCATAAATCTGTCAAATTCAGCTTCAGATGAAACGTCAAAATATGGAGATGAAAAACTTGGGATGGATGAAGGAGAGCTTGACAAGACATCAACAGTTTGTAGGTTTGAAACTGTAGGAGGAGTGGCAAGCACGGTTGATACTACAAGGGGAAGAGAAACGTCCACTGCATGTATGGTAGACATGGGAGGAGGTGAATTAGGAAGAGGAGGTGGAGGAGTGTTAGGATTGGGAGGTGTATGAGGAACATTTGAGGTAATAGGCAATGATGTTCAGGAAAGATCTTTGACAACATTTTCATGTGAAAATAGAGATTGTTCATTGTCATGCCCAAGTTCTTCCTCATTACCTTCCTTTTCTCCTTCATCTTTTTCAAACTCCTCTTCTTCTGCAAACTCTTCTTCTTATGCAGACTCTTCTTCTTCAGATTTTTCACTCTTGTTTCCTTCTTCTGTGGAAGTTTTTTCCTTAGAAGCAAGCTCTTTTCCTTCTGCATGTGTAGGTTCAGATTATGTTGCCTCTTGTTCTTCAATAGCTTGTGTAACTTTCTTACCAACGTTGAACTTGATTCTAGGACCTCTTTGGGAAGAAGAGGGAGTAGCCGCTTTTTTGTTCTTTGAGCAGAGTTCTGGTTGTTGACTGGTTTTTTTTCCTGGTACTTTTCCTTCTAATTTAGTCTTGAAAGCTTTCATTTGGAAATCATGTTTATGCAACCATTTTATTGTGTTGTGCAAGATGAGAGAAAACCTTTCCCTGATAGAGATACTTTCCTTTTTAGACCATTGAATCGAAGGTAAGGGCCTCTTAGCAATCTCATCTTCTTCATAAGCAGAGTTTAGGATGTCACCAAGATCTTGGAAATCCTCTGGTAGAACAGCTACACCCAACTCTCTGATTTGCTCTACTGTTAGCCTGCAAAAGTCCATTTTGCGGATGTCTTCTTCATTCCTGCAGTCCGCCCATATGTCTTCGAAGCGATAGACATGTTGTTGATCTTTCTTCAATTTCCTCTTCACATCCCGGTAGTCAAATTCAAATCTATATTTGTATGTTCTAATAGTTGCGATTTGCATTTTTGCATAGACTGAATTTGCTTTTTGTAGACTGTGAACAATATACCTCCCAATTGTTAGTGGAAACTTGAAATCTGGTTTGTGAATTCTCATGCATTCCTTTTGGACCGAGATCATCTATCTACATAGCTCCATGTGTATCCACTTATCTGAGGGATATCTGGGCAACAGGTAAAGGCACCTAGTATAGCAACCTACCCTCATATAGGTGAAAGTTAGAAATTGCAAAAAGATATAACCAACCTTACTCACCACTTTGTATGCCTCATCTGACACTCTTTTCTTTTCAAGAGTTTGATCAAAACTATACAACAGGGGTGCAAAGAAGGCGTTTGTAACTCTTCTAAAATGATGAAGACTTTCTTTCAGTTTCAATTGATAAAAATATTCATACACAGGTATAGAATGTTGGTTTCCCTTGGTAGATAGCCTTGGAAATTGCCTCATCATAGCAGCAACATACCAAATAAAAATTCATGTAGTACTTCAGAGTGGTTGGCACATTTATCAACTACTCATGAATTTCATCACTGATTTGGGTTCCCCAATTAATATGAGCTTTCTTTCTCCTGATGATCTGAATGTATTCATACATCCACTCCTGAAAAGGAGATGAATCAGGCAATCCTTTCACCCTACTCAAGAGCGTAATCATATCCCTGACATCCTATTTAAAGTCACTCCTAGGAAGCCCCTTTGGCCATCTTGAGATAGTAGGCCTAGGTGTTTTCAACCATTGGTTGGTAATGAGATTTTTAATCTTAGTTGGATCTTGATCATAAACCTCATGTTCCTATTGCATTGAGATCTTTGTATATTTTTCCATGTGGGGAACCTAGAAAATAATATCAAAGAATTCAAGATCTAGTCTCATCATGACTTGTCCCGAGGAGTCTATTACACTTCTGTTATCTCTTATGTAGTGAGATGCAACCTAGAGAACAAACTCCATATTATGAGCAGAAGTCGGGAATGTGGATACCAGGTGCAAATTGTTATGGACAATAGCTCTCAAGCTGTCTGTTGGCCTCCAACAATGATTTAATAACTAAGCCCTTACAACCATGATTTAAAGATTGGAAATCTAACCTGAATAGCTATTTCAATCATCATGAAGGTGCATTTAACTTGTCAACCCAGGGATGTGAACTTGAAATGGGTCAGCACAGTATGTGCACTAGGAACTCAAAGTAGCCATTCATTCTACAGCTAAGGAACACACAATGTTGAAAGTAAATTTCTTAGAAGGGAATACCATAAATACCAATCATCAATCAACAACTACATCAAACTAAAATGCATAACAATAATGGAAATTTGAGCAAAAAATAGGGCACTACTCTATCTGCTTCGGCTATAGGAACAGTCAGAATGAAATTCTAGTGGCTGTAGGAATAGTTGGTGTCAGATTTCTAACTAGTTACTAAACAACAAGTAATACTAAACTAGTACTAAACTAAAAGGATGTATTACTCACCAAGTGGGCCCCCTTGGATAAGTATCCTCTAAAACTAATGAGAAGTCAAATGCTCGAACTCAAAAATTTATTTTATTCACTGTAAATCATGAGTACAAAAAAGTAATGTATCTGTATTACTGAAAACTTGATAGTGCAAGTACAATATCCAATCATGCAACCTCTTGAGGAAGGAGCATCAACTAGATAAGGCAGTTATCTCCACGACTAGGAGGATTCCATTTAGGGAAAACAAAGAAAGTGGAGTGGCAGCGGTTACGCGTGCATGGAATCTAGTCAGACATGCAGGTCCAACCGCAGATTTAGCATAGCAGTAACACCTGCGTCTGCTCAATCATTAAAGTCCACTACAAGGCAGTTACATTCGATTGCATGAGGAATCTTCTATTGTCGACCTCCTTTGACCTTCAGTGATTCCTTTGCTGGATGTTACGGTGCGTGCCCAACTGGCAGTGTCTTCCTCAACTTAGCATCTTTAAATTAAATATGCATGGAAATGTTAGTATGCACAATAACTGCATATCTATAACCACCTTAAGGAATGTTCATTAACCACATGCAAAACCAATATAGATAATCCACATAATATGCCAATGTCAGTAAAACTTGCAGAAATAGGATTAAGCCCAATGTCAATGGTTTGAGGGAAACATTATGAAAATATCAACATTTAACATCAAAGTCCATTACAATTGCCAATAAATAAACTATAGATTCTACCCAAATTTGGACCAAAAACTAGGCTCATCACTCCCCCCAACCTAACGTTTTGCTCGTCCTCCAGCAGGGGAAGGGTTGTTCTTCTGCTTGGTCAAAGCTTTGAAATTTGCAACTGATAGTTGTCCAACATCAATGGCTGTTGTGCGTGAATCAAGATCCCAATAGAATCCTCCTAACCTATCAAATATGTTCCATCTCTATTTTTCTACAACAATGTCATACTGGTAGAACCTGAAGTTTGGCACGTGCCACATGAGAATGGGTGGCTGGAAAGTCAGGGGAAGCCAAAATCGCCCCTATGTTCTCCCAATCTGAATATACCTATCAATCCTTTTTAGTGCTACAACATAATTATGGATGAAATGAGGTTCAGCCTGCTTCAGCTCATTAGTTAGGCTATTCCATCGTTGTGATAGGTATCTTCTCTAGTTTCCTCCTTTGTCGTTGTCTTTACCTCATACTGACTATAAACTCTCAATCCAAGGCATAATCATGTTGCCATAACTAGGTATGAGAAGCATTTTGTGCCATTCTTTGTAAATAACTCTTGGGTTGCTTGATTTAGCCCTAATGGGCAGAGGGATGTTAGACTCCAATTGCTTATAAGCCCCATGTTGTTGTCCCCAACTAATCTCATTTTGTACCCAAGACATAAATGCCCTTAATTGGACATCCCCAACATACAATAGCGGATTCCAATCATGGTCTTTAGTTATAGCATAATTATGCAAGTAAAACTCACATAGCAAATTCTTCATTTCAGGGGAGACAATCCTATAAGCATTGAAAAATTCATTAGGAGTGTCAATAGAAGGATTCGAACTTGAGACAATCCTTGACAGCTTAAAAGAGAGATATTTTTCTTTTAGGTGTAGAGCATAGGCCCTTGGAAGGGCTCTGCATTCCAAGATTTTTGGTACCAAGGTTGCCATATCATCCACCCTCTTCTTCAAGGTGGCAATTTCTGCATCTTTATCTTCAATTTCCTCATCTCTCTTTTGAATTTCCTTCTTCAATTTTTTCTTTTCCTTTTTCCATTCTTCCTCCCTCCTTTGTATTTTTTCCCATAATTTTAAAATTGCTGCATGTACTATAAAATCAAAAGGATTATGAATTCCTACCAATATTTTTGTTGATAGTTGCTCCTCATATAGTACTATCTGCATGGACTCAGGCTGTCCAGTTGTCTCTGGCTGCAGGGGTACTCTTTCTTCTCCCACTTCTTGCTGCAGGATCTCTTGTTCTTTTTCTTGTTGTGGTTGTAGGACTTCCTTCTCTGGTTCTGGTTGTTGCTACAAGACTTCTTGCTCATGCTGCAGGAAATCCCAATTTTCCTCAAACTCTTTTGCAATGTTAGCAAGATCGGCCAGTGTTATATTTGCTACTCTCTCAAATATGTCTTCTTCTTCGACATTATCCTGCCCCATTGGAGCTTTAGGGTCCTCATGTGATGTATTTCCAGGCTTAGGGATTTCCTATGGAGGTGTATCAATTGCTGGCCTAGCTGGTCTTGATTTCCTAGGAGGTCTCTCACATTTTTCTTTGGTTGTAGGATGAATAGTGTTAGCCTTCCTCTTCTTAGAACTTGGCACCTTTCTTTTTGTCGGCTGCCTTTTGGCCTTTCCTTTTCTCGTTTCTACTTCTCTCTTTTGTGCCCTAGCTTTCATCAGGGTGCCAATTGGAATGTCGTCATCAGAATCTAAGAAGGAGCTTCTCTTTTCTTTTTTTTCTTCTGAGTGCTTTGATTAAGAAGAACTAATGTTTATGGTTTATTCTGTTGTACGAGGGTTCACACTAGAGCCACCACCAAAGGTTGAAGCACCAAGAGTGGCTTCAGTCATACTCAATCTCCTACTAGACCTACGAGATTGAGGTAAAACCCCAGGTTGCAACTGCTCAGGTCTAATTTGATCAACATTTATAAATTCCTCCCAGGTCATTTCAGATACATCATGCAAAGACTTTTTAACTAGCAATTTAATCAGACAATGGTGGGAAACAAATTTGTCCCTACCTTTCTGGGTCTCGACCACCATGATTGAGAGAAAATTGTATAGCATGTTAGGCACATTCATCCTCCTTTTGTGCCTCATGTGATTCAAAAGCTTAAAGTGCACGAAATGCAAATTCGACTAGCGACCCTCACAGGTGATGTATTTGATAACATAAACATCTATCTGCTTACATGGCTTGGGCAAAGACATTCTCTTTGCACCTTGTTTATCTATGCTCAATGGAGGGTCGTTTGGCTCTATAAATTCGGCCCTAGCTGATCTGGCGTCTCTAGAAGTAGGGTAATTTTCACAATCAATAGGTAACCCTGTGACCTCTTCAATTCTTTCCTCAGTTGCCACAACTTCCAACCCTTTTACTGTGGCTTTTCCTTTAGAAAATGTCTAGGCGAATTCGAGTGCAATGCCTTCATCAAAGCCATCCATCTTCAAGAAATAATCTAACCATCCACAGTTTCTAAATTCGGCCAAGCATTGTGCATCCTGCAATAAAACATCATGCACCGTGGGTTCGTTTCGAATTAATCCACCTCCCAGTGTCTGCAATCAAACAAATAGTTTGTGATTTATTTCCTGCAATTTTGTTTGAAAATCAAGTTCACCTTCCTGCAATACCTGCTAAATTTCCAGTGCCAATATCAACTAAATTTTCTCTTCCTTCTGTTTCGCCTTTTTGCTTGCAACTCAGGATTACGACAGGGTCAATAATAGCAAGAAAAGGAGTGATAAAGGAGAATTATGATGGGAAGAAATGGCGGCCGTAGTTAGTGTCACTTCACAAATGCGAGTCGTCCTCTTAGATTTCAAATTGGCTCATTTTAAATTTTTTGATGTAGCCTAGTATGAATTAACACATGGGCAATATATTTGCATCTTTTTCTTTCCCCCTGAACCTAAATTTGGACATGTGTCTGCATATGCAAGATGAGAGTGGTGATTTGACAGGGAATAATGACATATTATGTGAACATCTATACTAATGTACAGTGGTTAAATAAATGCACTTAAAAGATGATTAAAAGATTGCAATTAATGCGCATATACCTGAATCTATGGAGGATTCATTGCAAATATTATGAAGAAAGTATCGCTCGCCCTTTAGAGGAATAAATTGAGCAATTAATGAAGATGAAGTGGAATGAGGTGAGGTGGAATGAAGTGATGGAAGAGAGAGAAAGGTGGTGATGGATGGGTGGATGGGCGAAGAAATGGACTCCCATGTAAGTGGAAGTCTTTATTATGAGAAGTGCGTACCTTAATTAGCCAAAAGGAGGGACACTAGGTCCACTTCCTTCGGCTACAGGAAGCTCGGGTGCTGAATGTTGGGTGAATTATTGCAGGAACTCTTCTTTGGAAGTTGGCTTGTGATATAATCTGAGGCGATGACCATTGACAAGTAACTTGAATCTGACGGGGTTAATGGTAGTAAGGTGAAAAACTCCATTAGGAAAGACCTCAACAACTTCATATGTTCCTAGCCACCTTGTCTACAATTTTCCTGCACTGTCCTGATATCTTGAGTCATAGAGCAGGGCTCGATCTCTTGGTTGGAATTTCTTATCCTTGATAAATTTTTCATGCCACTTGATTCTTTGATTCTGCACTACCTCTGTATGATGCAAGGTTGCTCTCCTTATCTCATCCAAAACATTGAGCTGCATGATTCTTTCTCTTTGTGCCTCAAAAATATCCATCCCCAAATCTACTGTAGTCTGAAGAGTCTTATATTCAAATTCAATGGGCATCATGGTTGTCTTTCCATACAACAAGTTAAATGGAGTGAAGCCTGTAGTTGTTTTCTAGGTTGTCCTATAGGCCCAAAAAGCTTCTGGTAATCTATTCGCCCAATCCTTTCTATGAATGGCTACCATTTTGGTCAAAATGGCTTTAATTTCTTTGTTGGTCACCTCAACTTGGCCATTAGCCCGAGGGCGATAAGGAGTAGACTTCGTATGCCTTATGTTGTACTCATTGACTAGTGCTGCAACAAGGGTTGATGTGAATTGAGCCCCTTGATCAGTCACTATTTCTCTAGGAACTCCATATCTTGTGAAAATCTCTTCATAAAGAAATTTTGCAACCTTGTTATCTCTTGCATGCTTCATGGCCTTAACTTCTACCCACTTTGTCACATAATCAGTACATACCAAGATATAAGACTTACAATTTGATGGAGGGTCAATGGGTGCTACAAAATCCAATCCCCACTTATCAAAGGGAGTGATTACTACCTGAGGGAAAAGTGGCATCTCATCAGATCTAGTTGGTCTACCCATTCTTTTACATTTATCACATTTTCTGGTGTACTTTCCTACATCCTTATGGAGTGTTGGCTAGTAATATCCAGTGTTCAAAATCTTCATTGTTTTTCTCTTGGCTGCAAAATGTCCTCCACATGGTTTGTTGTGGCATGCATGCAAGGTGTCATATGTCTCATATTTTCTCACAAATATCCTCATGACATGGTCTGGTCTAGTATCAAACAAACATCCAACAATCGAGGAGAAAGGAAAAGATTTTTCAATGAGTACCCTTTTTTATTTTGGAGGGAAGTGAGAAGGAACTCTACCTGTGACCAAATAATTGGCTATGTTAGCATAGCAGGGTGTTTGTATACTAAGGGAGAATAGATGCTCATCAGGGAAAGAGTCATCTATTGGTTGATTATCTTTTGATGTAGTCAGCCTTGAAAGAGAATCTGTAACAACATTGGCCTTCCATAGCTTATCCACAATGGTTATATCAAACTCCTACATCAACAATAACTATATTGTCAACCTACCTATGATCAAAGGTTTATTCATGAGATATCTAATGGCTACATGATCAGTGTGTACAAAGATTTGGTAACATGTTATGTAATGTTTGAATTTGTTCAGTGCATAGATTACTGCCAACATTTCTTTCTCTGTCACTGTATAATTAAATTAAGCTCCTTCTAAATTTTTGCTGACAAAGTAAATGGCATTTTCAACAGCTCCTTCTTTCTATCCTAAGATTGCTCCTATGGCATAATTTGATGCATCAGTATGGATGTGGAAAGGAAACTCCCAATTAGGTCCTTTGAGTACAGGAGCATGAGTCAAAGCTTCCTTCAAGTTAGAAAATGCCTTGTTATAAGCTTCAGTCCACTGGAATTCAGTATCCTTAGTGAGAAGAGTATACAATGGTGTTTCTACCTTGTTGAAATCCTTGATGAAATGCCTATAATATCCTGCATGACCCAAGAAACTCCTAACATCCTTTTGTTTTGCAGGTGTGGGTAGATTTGTGATTACCTCAATCTTTGTAGGATCTACTTGAATTCCCTTGTGGGAGATGTAGTGGCCAAGAACTACACCTTCCTGCATCATCGTGAAGCACTTTTCACTGTTTAAGGACAACTTTTGTTCTTCACATCTCTATAGGACTCTCCTGAGATTTTCCAAGGCTTGATTAAAATCAACACCATAAGTGGTAAAGTCATCCATATAATTTTTTATGCAATCACAAGAAATGTCTGAGAATATGCTAATGACTGCCCTCTAAAAGGTTGCAGGTGCATTGCACAGGCTAAATGGGAGTACCGAGTAGGCATAGGTCCCCCATGGATAGGTAAACGTGGTCTTCTCTTGGTCCTCTGGTGCAATTTGGATCTGGTTGTAGCCACTAAATCCATCTAGAAAAGAAAAGTAGCTCTTTCCTACAAGTGTGTCCAAAACTTGATCAATGAAGGGTAAGGGAAAGTGATCCTTCTTGGTGACAACATTAAGTTCCCTATAATCAACAAAAACTTTCCATTTCCCTCCTTTCTTGGGCACAATCACTAATAGAGACACCCACTGACTATTTGAAATGGGGTAGATAAATCCTGCAGTTCCCCTTTTACAATTTCTCTTAGTGCAGGGTTAATTCATCTTTGTGGCTGTCTTATTGGGCTGCAATCATCTCTGATGTAAATTCTATGTGTACAAAGTTTAGGGTCCAATCCCTTCATATCATGATAATCCCACACAAATGCATGCTAATGGGTCCTTAATAAGCTTGCCAATAACAATTGTTGTTCTTCACTTAATTTACTATTAACATTAAGATATTTTCCTTCTGACACCTATACTTGTGTAGTTAACTCTATCATGGTTGCTTCATTAACACATGGTACCTTTAGTTCATATGGTAGCAATGTATGGGACATACCTATTGCTACAAGAAGTTTGTTTGCAAGAACAATGGCTGCAGGAAGAATGTCTGTAGGAAGAGCAGGCATAAGTGTCTTAACTGGAGTAGCAGAATGAGAAGATGATGCTTCCTCCACTTCACAATGGTTCTGAATGATGTTAGCCAATACTTCATCCTCATCTTGAAGCTGCATGAAAGAGCCTCTGCCTAGCATCATAAGCTATGCCAAAGAATTAACTTCGTTGGCCTCTTCACCAACATGTGGCCACACAACATTATCTTCATCATGAGATGGCTGAGCAGGTAGATAAAGAACAAAATTTTTAGTGCTCTTCCCATTTGAAATGGTCATGTCACCTGATCGACATCTAATGTATGCATCTGTAGTTGCCAACCATGGCATTCCAAGAATAATGGGATACCTGCTTAGTGTAGCTTTAGGAGAAAGAATCATAATGTCTGCTGGGTACTCCCAGGAGTCTAAAACTACCACAAGATCCTCCACTACACCATTAGGCTTAACAATAGAGCTATCAGCAAGCTTCAGGACAGTAGGAGTAGATCTCATGCTTGCAACATTTAGTTGTGGCAGGATGTCCTTGGTCATTACATTTATTGCTTCCCCTAAATCAATTAGAGCATTCTTTACTTGGACCCCGTTTATAACAACTGCTACCACAGGACTACCTGGGTCATTATACTTGGGGATAGTTACTTTTCCCAGCATTATGTCAGCTAGTTGTCCCACCACATGAACTGTAGTTGGGTCTTTCTTTTTCCTGCCTGGCTTCTTGAGGTATGCTTCCTTGATTGCCTTGTCATAGATTGAAACATCCTTTATGGCCTAAAATAGAGGTATCTTGACACATATATGCTTTAGCTGATCCAAGATATCAAAAGTTGTATCCTCCTTTTCTTCCTTCTTCTTGGAAACGTCCAATCTCTAAGGAAATGGTGGTTCTTGTTCAGTCTATTTGACTTGGACTGGTTCAGGATATTTAGGTACACTTGGCTGAATGAGATCATTCAGAGGTTCCTCCTCCTCTTCCACATGAAGCTCAGTGATAATGGGCTTGGAAGGGGATGGTAGAATAGTTCATGAATGCAAGTGGATGTCACTTACACTCACAACATATGCAAGGAATTGATTTGAATCAACAGAGTATGCACACTACTGCTATGGTTTGTTATTTGGATTGGGTGTGGGCTGAGCTGGTAGCTGAGTAGGTTTAGGTGCATTTGAGTTTGGATTAGTAGGTGGAGGCATTATAGCAGACTGCTAGGGTTGAGAAGGTGGCAGCATGTAACTGGTTGTCTGGGTAGGCCATTGTTGTCCTCCTTTCCATTGATTTGTTTGCCGCCAATTTCCTGGAGGTGGTTGCCACTGCCCTTGAAATTGTTGCCAATTCCCTTGAGGTTGCTGCCACTAGGGTGGAGAGTTTTTATGATGGTCCAAGCATTTGGAGGGTTACTCCAAGGCTGTGGTGGATATCCCCCATAGCTAGATGGATATGAAGGCTGTCATTGGTTACCAGATGAATAGGAATTAAAATATGGCCTAGCATAAGATAGTGGATTCGGTGGCATACCTTGTCTTGGATCCCAAGGATTCCTTTGTGCAACATAGCACACTTGGTCTTCTTCAATCTGGATTGGTTTGAACTCGGGTGGAATCTGCTTGCTTTCAAGATTAGCTACCATCTTGCATCTGCAGTCCCTTTTTTTTTGTCTGCAGTGGGGGCAATGGGGGCAATACTCTGTCAACATCACCTCTACCTCCTCTTGCTTCTTCTTGGCCTGAAGTGTATCTAGTTGAGTAGCTAGATTATTTATAATGTCTTGCTTGAAGTCTGTCAGCAAATGAGTAATCTTCATTCTTGAAACTCCATCGGTACTTGTCTTACCCATGGAAGATTGGTAAGCTCTCCCTTTCTTTGAAGGTACCCTAGAGTAGTTTTGACATATTTTCTTAATATCTTCCCAAGGAACTTGGGAGATATCTCCTCCTCCCATGAGGTCCAAGGCATGAGTGTAGCTATCATTGATTCCTGTAAGGAAAAACAACTTTTGCGAGTCTTCATTGAGTGTATGGTGTGGAGATTTTTGTAGGTAAAATAGAAACCTTGCAATATAATCTTCCAGGCTCTCATCTTCCTTTTGTTGCATCTTGAAAATGTCACCTCCTCTCATGTCATTTCCCCTACAATATTCCTTGTATTTCTCAAGGAATTTTGTCTTCATGTCTTCCCAAGTTTCCACAATATCTCTGCCTACATTCATGAACCATATTAATGCAGCCTCTTTCAGAGTGGTAGAAAATAGCTTAAGCCTATGGGAATTAGTAGTATAATCATAACTCTTGTAGAGTATGTCAAACTCAAACAAAAAGATATCAGGATCTTATGTGACAAGTCCATAAAACTTGGGGAGTGTTGAGGCAAGAATGTTCTTGATGTTGTCAACTTCATTCTGATGGGCAATGGGGAAAGGAAAAGTTGGTTGGTTAGGTCTGTTCCTATTTTCATCACCCATGCCTGCTTGATGTAGTTCTAAAGCAAAGGGGTTCTCAAGCTAATTTTGATCTTCAAAGGAGACTTCAGAGCTAGTCAGATTAGGAAATGCATCAACAAAGGGGTGTGGATCTTCTTCTTCTTCTCTTGGTAGGTTTTGATATTCAACTAGCTGGAATGGATTAGGATTGTTAGGAAGGAATCTCCCATAAGCATCCCTTCTCCTTCCTCTATGCATACAGTATCACTCACTATCAACCAACTCACACAAAGAATTGGTAAAGAATAAGGGGGGTCATTACTTCCTAAATGAGGATATACTAAGAACAACTTCCAGAAACACTATAGCAAGAAAAACTACCAATGACTCCAAAAGACTCCCTAGTTTGACACCATCCCCAACAACGGTGCCAAAAATGTTGGCCTCCAACAATGATTTAATAACTAAGCCCTTACAACCATGATTCAGAGATTATACATCTAACCTGAATAGCTATTTCAATCATCATGAAGGTGCATTTAACTTGTCAACCTAAGGACATGAACTTGAAATGGGTCAACACAGTATGTGCACTAGGAACTCAGAGTAGCCATTCATTCTACAACTAAGGAACACACAATGTTGAAAGTAAATTACTTAGAAGGGAATACCATAAATACCAATCATCGATCAACAACTATATCAAACTAAAATGCATAATAGAAATAAAAATCTGAGCAACAAACATGGCACTACTCTGTTTGCTTCGATTGCAAGAATAGTCACAAAATGAAATTCTAGTGGCTGCAGGAACAATCGCTGCTAGATTTCTAACTAGTTACTAAACAACAAGTAATACTAAACTAGTACTAAAATAAAAGGATGGATTACTCATCAAGTGGGGCCCCTTGGATAAGTATCCTCTAAAACTAATGAGAATTCAAATGCTCAAATTTAGAACTTTATTTTATTCACTGTAAATCTTGAGTACAAAAGAGTAATGTATCAGTATTACTGAAAACTTGAGAGTGCAAGTAAAATATCCAATTGTGCAACCTCCTGAAGAAGGAGCATTAGATATTTATTTATACTATCAACTAGACAAGGCAGTCAACTCCATGACTGGGAGGATGTCATTTAGGGAAACGAAGAAAGTGGAGTGGCGGCGGTTACGCATGCATGGAATCTGGTTAGACATGCAGGTCCAACTACAGATTTAACACAGTAGTAATGCCCACATCTGCTCAATCATTAAAGTCCACTACAAGGTGGTTACATTGGGTTGCATGAGGAATCTTCTGCCGTCAACCCCCTTTGATCTTGATCAATTCCTTTGTTGGACGTTACGGTGCGTGCCCAACTAACAGTGTCTTCCTCAACTTAGCATCTTTAAATTAAATCTGCATGGCAATGTCAATACGCACAATAATTGTATATCTATAACCACCTTAAGGAACATTCATTAACCACATGAAAAATCAATATAGATAATCCACATAATATGCCAATGTCATTAAAACTTGTAGAAATAGGATTAAGCCCAATGTCAATGGTTTGAGGGAAACATTATGAAAAAATCAACATTTAACATCAAATTCCATGACAATTTCTAGCAAATAAACTATAGATTCTACCCAAAATTGGACCAAAAACTAGGCTCATCACTGTCTTCTAAGGGATTTTGCTCAATTCTTTTTACAAAATCCTCAAGGTCCTGATGACCAACTTCGGCGTCTTTAATTTCATCCACTTTCTAGACCACCACAGTAGGTGGAAAGACACCCTGATATTTGTATTTCATTTTCCCCTCCTTCTTAGAAGATGCCAGAGGCTTCTTTGCTGTCATCTAGAAACAATAGGATCAAGGGATATCACTTTCTTGGATCACTTGACGAGATCTTGAGAGGAACTGCAAGAATAGTGAATCAACAGATGTTAGGAGAAAAATTGCAATGTTGGAAAGTGTGAAGCGAGCATGCAATTTGGAACAAGCGTGAACGAGCTATTTTCCACGAAAAATGGAGCGTGAGTGAAGAAACAAGGTTCAAAGCGCAAGCAGAGTGATTTCAGAGTGTTAATGGAAAAAGCTGCTTTTTATGTAGGAGTGCTAAAAATTAGTGCTCCTACACTTGGAATAGTGATTTACATGTAAAGGCGCTAATTTTCAGCGCTCCTACATGTGTTGGAACTTTGAGAAATCAAAGTGTTGGGACACTGAAAATCAGTGCCCTTGCATTTCTGAGAAGTTCATTTAGAAACAAGTATTGAAGTGCTAAATTTTAGCACTTGAGCATGTATGGAGAAAGCTTTAGTTTATGCTCAGGTGCTAATTTTCAGCACTCAAGCATGTCTTTCATCCTTCAAAACCAAATGCATAAGCGAGCAATTTTACCACTTCTACATGTGTTTGGAAGAGATACTCCATGTAGGAGCAATGATTTTCACCACTCCTACATTGGAGTTGGTAAAAATCTTGAGTGTAAAGGTGGACAAAAACACCGCTTTGACATTGAAGGGTAAGGTAGACTTATTGTTCGAGCGGTGATTTTGTCCTCTCAAACAATTGGAAGAATGATCCTTTAAGAACGATGAAGCTTCATTAATTTAAAAATCCAGACACAAGAATCTTCACAGCTTGGTTTGTATGTAAACCCAATGAGAAATAGTGGGAAGATTAATAGACAAAAATGGAAAAAAAGATGGAGAGAAACAAAAACCAGGGTGTCAAAGCAAAAGTGCACAAAACAAAAATGAAAAGCAGGGCACAATCTTAAAAGAGGAATGACAAATTAAAAAGATGAAAAGACCAAACCCTAAATGTAGAAAATGTATTGAGCAAGGTGAATTAAAAATCTACAGAGATATAAAAGCTAATAGAAAAAAGAAAACCGATGAAGAGGAAGGACAAAAACTCACCTGGTGAAAAACGCAAAGCCCTAGCTCAAAAAGCATGAAAAATCTTCAAGATCGTGACCCAAGTTAGAGTTGGATGAAGACCAGTGCGCAGAGAAAGAGAATGGTGAAGAAATGAGGAAAGATTAATCTAAAACAAACTTAATAAGTCACTTAGAAGGACCATAAATGCAACTCAAATTTCACATTAATTATGGCAAACTTAATGGCGAAACAGATGCACAAGCGGTAAAAATTACCGCTTGTGCAAGTGGTAGACTCGACCTAGGAAAAAATGCACTAGCGCTAAAAATCAACGCTCATGCATATCAAAGTTAGTGGCAAAGTGTAGGAGCGCTAATTTTTAGCAATCCAACACTTGGAGTTGAAATTTCACTAAGGCACATGTAGGAGCGTTGATTTTCAATGCTCCGACATGAATCACAATTTGACTAACTCTCAAGGGTTGAGAGTTAATGAAGATACTCATTTCGAAGCTCTTCGAAAGACGGATGGGGGAGAACACTCAAACCAACTGTTTGAGGTTTTGGACCATGCATCAAGGTGAATTGAAATTTGCCTCATTTTACGTGCTTGAAGTACATAGAACTATGAAACAAACAAGTTTTGTAGGGGTTATCCCATGAATCTGGCGTAGCTGGATTCGAGGATAACACTCCCAAGAGTTCTATTAAAATTGAGATAATAGAAAAGCCATCCCCACTCCTCGACCAAAGACTCTGCTAAGGATTCCCCTAATTCTATGGACCCCTCTTGGTCGACCCTTAAAATTACTTTGAAAAAATGTAGTGCAACTCCCATTGCTCCCATTGTGAACAAGAAGAGAAAAATGTTGATTCGTAAGTTGGGGGTTGACCCTAACACTATAACTATACCCTATGATAATGATAACAACCCTGAATTTTCCACCTCGGTGGGTTGAAGATCAACTCTCCTTGCTTTGGCTATGTCGAAGGGATTTGATAATAGTAAAAAATCAAAAAATTTGGAAGAAAAGAATGTGGAAGGGTCTCTGGATAATAAGGGGAAGAAGGTGGCCAAGGGGGAAAAGGCTTCCTCCTTTGAGGATTATGTGTCAGACAGTCTAGGCGATGGTGGGTTTCCTGAGGAGGAGTCATGGTCGGAGGACGTGGAAGACTCTAGCCAAGAGGAGGAGGAAGGGGATACACATTAGGAGGATGTGGAGGATGTTGAAGAGGACACTAATATGGATGAGGAAAAAGGAATTGCTACTAATGACCCAGAGGATATGGATATTACTAACACTGGTAATGATGATTTGAAAGATAACATGTCGGGTTTAGATATTGCTAGAGTGCGAAGGTTGGAGGAAAGGATGGATTTGTTGGAAAAAATGATGCAGAAGGATGATAATGCCGACACCTGCTCCAGGCACTTGAGAGTGTTGTGAATAATATGTGCATGGTTGTGGATGCAATAATGAAAAAAGTTGTTATGGCCACTATTTCAGGACAAATAAAAATAAAAAACAATAGAGGAAAAAGGCGAATAACAATGAGGCCAATTTGTCAAGAAATATAGAGCCCAAAGATAACTTTGAAGATTTTGTTGAGGACTTGGTTAAGGCATGAGGACTTATTGAGGATGCTTAATCCTCAGCTCTTGTTTCTCCCGCTTTTTGTTACTTGTTGCCATGAAGTTTTTTTGCTCTTCTCTAAGGTGTTTTGGTGGTATAGGCTGTAGTTTCCTGGACTGTTATTGTTTGAGGGGGAAAGAATACATTAGAAAATGCAAAGCAAGATCAAGATTGAAAATTGAAATTAGAATCTATCTAATCCAAAAACTCTTAATCTATTCCTATTCCATCACTCATGAAATGAACAATCTAAGCTATTTGAACTTACGAAATGAAATCCTAATATTAACACAATGAATTAAAAAGAAAAGGAGAGATTACCATCGCATGTTGGAGTGTATTTGCATGATGTTGGGTTGTTCATATCACTACAAAGCCTCGATTGTTCGTGTGCAAAAGCTTGATGAACAATGCTTGGTTGATCAAAAAAGGTTGAAGCTCTATCAATGGTGATTGCGACAACACTTCGTTACAAAATTATGTTGATTCTCTGATCCATATTTGTGAGGAGAGAGGTTTGTTATATAGGAAAAAATATTTTGAATCGACGATCAGGATTGCATTGGAGAATATCCAGATCAACGGTCAAATGTGTTGAGAGGATTTAGACATGAGAAGATTGTGCAAAGTTGATTGCACAATTTGGGTGATTGAAGAATAGATTGGTTAGTTAGGGTTTAGATTGATCAATCAGGATTTGATTGATGAGTAAGCAACTAATTGATTTTATTTAGGAAATAGATGGTTGAGTTAGCAAATTAGATTGCTCAGTCAACAACCGATGATTTTCTCAATCAGAAAGTGGGTGAGGAATTTGAATTGATTTAATTAATTAATTAATTCCTTTTTGGAGTTTGATTTTTGATAATTGATTTTAATAGTTTGATTTAATTATTCAAATTTTGGAGGGAAAGTGTCATAATTAAATTATTATGATTTAATAATTTAATCAATTTAGAGGAATAAGGTGAATTAGCAACGTAATCAAATAATTAGCATTGTTTGACTAATCATGACAAAATAAGATTAGATTAGGACTTTATTAAATAAATGTAATTTATTTAATTGGTCAAAATGATGAAATGTGAATTAATCAAATAACATTTTTTTAATTTAATTAATAGTAGAATTAGGGTTTTCAAGACTTGATTAAATAAACAGTATTTTATTTAATTTGTTGAGAATGATGAAAAAGTCAATTAATTAAATAACATTGTATTGTTCAATTAATAGAGGAAATTAGGGTTTCCTGAGGTTTGATGTCGTTTGATGATTATGGGATGATTTTGAGATGATTTGAGATGTTTCGAGATGTTTCGAGTTGATTCTGAGATGTTTCGAGATGTTTTGAGTGATTGAGTCGTTTTGAGTTGATTCTGAGACGTTTCGAGTTGATTCAAAGTCATTCTGAGACATTCCAAGTTGATTTGAAGGCATTTTGAGATGTTTCGAGTTGATTTAGATTCGTCTCGAGTTGTGATAGGTGTTAAGTCAATTTGACATGTCTACATTTTGCCCCTCTTTGATACAAAGTACTGGTTGCTTTATTTCAAAGATTCTATTTTAAGATCAAGTATTTTTGAAAAAAAATTATGCCCCACTATGCCCCAATGTTTTGTGGAATGATTGTAGGACTCTATGTTGCCCCCTCGAGAGGTTGACCAAAAATTTCAAGTTTTGAGGTTAGGCTCACGACTTTGTTCTATTTTTGTTCTAATGTTTTTAGGTCGTAGAATTTGGTTTATAGGTCCTTCATTTCTTGTTTCGATGTTTTTGAGAGCTTTTAATTTGAAATTAGGAAGAGTCCCCAAGTAAAAATTATGGTTTTTTGAGGTTTAATATAGGTAATTAGTCCTCTAGATAACTCATTTGTGTTTTGGCTCTATAGCTAATTTTTGTCTCTAGTTCTCTTGTTCTATCAGTTTTTGAGGAGAAATGTCATGATTTGATGGAGCTCCACATCATTCCGAGCTCATTCGAGAGGTTGGACGACCTTCAAGTGTTGGTGACCCGATATTTACCTTCTTGCTTTTTCACTTTTGTTTTGTTTTGTTCTCATTTTGCATGTACTGAGTTTTCTAGGTCAAAAGTGAAGTTTCCTGATTTTTGAGCATTTGCCTCAGTTTCCTCACTTTTTCCTGCTAAGAATTCATGCCTTTGACTTATTTCCATGCCTTTGATTTATATCCATGCCTTTGACTTATTTCCACACCTTTGACTAGAATCTTCGCTTTTGTGTTTTGAGCATTTGCTTGAAAATATCGCCTTTGATCATAAATCTTGCCTTTGACTGTTTGAAGTCCTAAAATCTCACCTTTGACATATATCCTCACCTTTGACTTATTTTCATGCCCCTGTTTCCTTTCCTTTGCTTGAAAATCTCGCCTTTGCCTAAAAAGCTCACTTTTGCCTAGTGTTTTTTGAGCATTTGCTCAAAACCCTTGCATTTGACTCTTTCTGTTGTGTTTGACTTTAGCTTTTGCTCAGAACCCTAACATGTGTTCATTTGTCATCCTAAATATCATTTGTGACCATGTTTTGTGTCATTATCTGTCTCCACCTATTTAGAGTGAAACCTTAACATTGTGGGTTGAAAATGATTGCAGGTTGTCCTCAAAGTACTACAACCAAGGGAGAGATGTCCTCGACATTTGTTTGATCCTATTGCTCGTTTTGGTGTGTTGGAGTTATATTTTCTCGATGTTGTGGGACTACATTACATTTTTTATATGCTTCCTATCAGGACCCATACCACTATGATGACTGCACTCTTGGAACGGTGGCATTCAGAGACATCCTCGTTTCACCTGCTTACAGGAGAGGCGACCATCACTCTTGAGGATGTATGAAGGATACTTCATCTTCCTATTCATGGGGAGCTGGTTAATTATTATATTCAACATGGTACCCATTCCATGCAGTGAGTGTTAGATGTTCGAGATTGATTTGTTTGAGTTTTCTGACAGTGTAGATCCTATCTTGCCTGTCTTATGTGGTTTGATTTCAGGGCTCATTGTTCTTGATAGTTGAGGCCGACAGTTTCTCATAGGTCGGGGAGAGTGTATTGAGAGTGTTCTTGAGCATGATACAAGGTATGCTTGGGTTCCATGTCTTCTCACCCACTTGTATAGAGATATGCACTAGTGTATTGGGGTGGGAAATCTATTTCCATAGGTGTTTCACTCTTTCATGTCTGGGCGTGGGAGCATATTGCAGTTACTCGGTCGGATGGGATACAAGATCACACCTTGATGATCCATACTCCTATCAATATGGGAATTTTATGCACTATACCTTGCCTGGGGATCTTCCTTATTGGCGTTGAGTTTTTGATGATATGCCCAGTTTTGTGTGGAGACCTTATTTGGGGTGTGATGCTTGGATAAAGGATTTAGATCACCTTGTCTATTGTCAATAGATTCATTGGTTTCTTGGTCATTCTGATCTTGTGCTAGAGTGTTATTTACCAGACCAAGTATGTCGTCAGTTTGGGGAGAGACAGGGCCAAGTTCGTGATACTTATGCGGCTCGTTTCGGTTGGATGACTCGGGAGGTTCGTGTATGGGGTCTTCAACTAGATATAGATATTGCCATTGCTGAGTTCAGAGCTCTTGCCCCAATTGGTTGGGGTGGGTCTATTATCCAATGTTGATCCTGTCTATTGTAGGAACAAATCCATTAAGACATATCTCAGGATGTTGTTGGGTCTTGCCAAAAAGATATGTGTTTGATACTTGGCTTTGTTTTAGTTCACTTTGCAATCAAATTCTTTTATGATTGTTTGGTTGAAGGTTCCAACTGTTGATAATTTCTTTGTTTGTTTTGTCAAAGGCTGAGTGTGATGATTTGTTTATTATGGATGATGTTTTATTGTGAATTGTGATGGCAAATATGGGTCTTTTTTATTTTTTCTAAGTTTTATGATGTTTTTTTGTTGTTTTCTGGGGACTAACCTAGGGCCTCAGGGGCTCATCAAAGATAAGCCTTGCTTACATTGTACACATAGAGGCTCATATTTCGCTTGGTTTGAGTGTTTTTGACCTTTTCCATTTTGTAAATGTTTTTTGGATTTTGTATTTTTTGACAGTTTTTGGATTTTGTGTTTTTTGACTAAGTTGAAATAAAGCATGTTGGAAATGTAAGGGGACTGACCTAGGGTCTCAGGGGCTAATAATACTTTCCTACGTTATACACACAAAGACCATGTAGTTCAACTGTTTGACTGAAAGCATAAACTATTTTTGGATAAACAAAATTGATAATCTGGATTGCTATTTCACTTTTTTGTCTAGAGGATATGTTGCAAGAAATCTACTTGAACTAGATGTGAGGTTCAAGAAAATGTTGATATCTTAGACTGTTTGAGCGAAGGAATAACCCCACGATGTTGTTTTTTTTTTTATGTTTTTCAAATGTTTTTTTTTATGTTTTGTTGTTTTCTAGATGTTTTTGATCTTTTGTTGTTTTGATGACCATGATAGGATGCTCAAAGATCTAATCCACGATGAGCCTTTTAAAATTTCCTTGAGTTGTAGACAAGGCGGCTTTCCTTTATCAGTGACAAGCCATGGTTGGATAGTACCAATAGATAATGATGCAATTTTTATTCAAACATAGCGCCTGTTTGCCAGGTTTTCACTATGATACTTGTTCTAAGAGTGCCACAAAGTAGTTTTCACTTAGAGAATGTTTTATTTCTCTTTAATATTTTTTTTTTTCTTTTTGATTTTTTTGTATTTTTTTTATCCTTTTTCTAGTTTTTTGGACTTTTACCCTTTTGCTTGGGGTATTTTGATGTGCTTCATGTGTAGAACTTCTTGAGGTGGTTATTGTTCAGTAGTTCAGCTAAAGGTTCTCCTTCAGGAGTAGCTAACTGATATGCCCTAGAGCCGTAGCTTGTTGTGATGACAAACAAGCCTAACCAGTTGGGTTCAAATTTTCCTTTTCCATCTTGATTTAGTTGTACCCTTTGATTCTCTTTGAGGACTAATTCACCAACTTGAAAGTTCTTGTCCTTGATCTTTTTGTCATAGTTCTGTTTGAGCCGATTATGATAAACCTGTAGATGGTTTAACATGCTCAAACGTCTTTCATCTAGGAGTTCTAATTCATTCAACTTGGATACCCTGTATTCTTTGTTGCTGACCATGCCTTTTAGTGAAACTCACAATGAAGGGATTTCGACCTCAATAGGCAAGACAACCTCTGATCCATAGACCAAGGAAAATGGTGTGGCACTTGTAGGTGTGCGAATGCTGGTTCGGTAGGCCCATAAGGCCGGGTTTAGTTGCAAATGCCAATCACGACCGACTTCATTAACAATCTTTTTGAGTATTTTCAGTATGGTTTTATTAGATACCTCAGCCTGACCATTTCCTTGGGGGTAATAGGGGGTGGAAAATCGATGGTGTATATAAAATTGGGAACAAAGCTCTTGGACATCTTGATTTTTGAATGGGGTTCCATTGTCTTTTATTATTTGTATAGTCGTAAAATTGTACCCCTCACAATTTCACATACATTCTTGCATCCGATTTAGTGTCCACTCCCTTAGTCGTAAAATTGCACCCCTCACAATTTCACATACATTCTTGCATCCGATTTAGTGTCCACTCCCTTAGCATCTCGAGTAGGTTCATTTTTTCCCCTGCATCAGCCTTTTTCCTTCTCAGGATGCTCCAACACCCTTTTCAACAGCTTCCCTCGTGTGTCAGCTTTTTGTCGAACCTTGGGCTCTTCTTGTTCTTATTGTTTTGTAGTGTGACATGTCCAGACATTAGCGCATTGTGCAAATGTCTGTGCACCACGCTAGCGTCCTGTGATGTCTCAATGCTCAAAAAATTATCTCCAAGCATGCTTGCCACTTGTCCTCACCTTTTGTCGATGGTAACGACCCGAGATGCCTTGTAATGGTTGGAGAAGCTTCTTTTCTCTCCTTAAAAGTAGTCTTTTCACTCCATTTGTATCTTCTAACTTTCTCTAACTTCTTCTAGCTCCATTATTTTGCTTCTAGATTCTCTCTTGCTTTGGCTTCAACCTTCTACTATCCAAATCTTGCTTGCACATAGCTTTCCATAGCAACTTCAAGCACTTCCAAGCTCTCTTAGCTTCACTCTTGTAGCTTCATCTCCCTTGCCTCATGCTTGTGAGCATCTTGGGATTTGTCACATCCCCTACCTATTGCATATTTACTTCGTGATACGGGTTCTCCTCCTCAAGTGGGGATTTCTTTTATCACCTCTTTTGTGATACGAGTTCTCCTCCTCGAGTGGGGTTTGCTTTTATCACTCCTACTTGGTGGTGCGGGTTCTACTCCTGAGCAGGTTTTGCTTTCACCACACGCTTTGTTCATTTATCTCTTTCTCTATCTTCTTGGCTGTCCATGGAGGTGGGAACACCAAAACGAGGGTTTGATTGAGGCAAACCCCTATACAGCTCCAACACTTTCTCCAAATATTACACTTGCAGGTATTGAAGATATCTACTAGCTGGAGGCTTCATTACTTGGATTGTTGTAAGTATCTTCTTTCCTTTTTTCTCCTTATCTCTATCAATTTTTTACTCTATCTCAGTTTTATTATATTCCACTACTTTATCACATTCTGTCAGCTCTTAGTAATTTGTTTGCTAGCAGTCATTTAGGTATTTTTTGTGACATTCTCGCTTTTTGTTCTATACGAGACGTCAACACACCTCTGAGATGCCAACACACTACACTGTCATCCTTATTCTGCACTGACATCCTTTGGTTGAGAGCCCATCAGTCTATCTAGAAAATCTATGTGACCTGCTCTTTCAGATTCTGAAACTCTCATTGTTGTTCTTGAGGTAGTTTAGGGCAGTTCACCCCGTGAGGCTCTCTGAATGAAGAGAACTCGCGAGTAGAAAATCCCCCTCTTCTACATTATTGTTTGGGGAATTTCATACCTACAGATGAGATAATTTAAAATGAATTTTGATATTTGTTTGTTGGTGATATAGGTCAATGGAATTTCCTCTATCCATTTAGTGAAGTACTATGTTGCTGTGATAATGAATTTGTGCCCGTTGGATGAAGCGGGTGATATCTTGCCTACCAGGTCTAATCCCCATTGCTAGAAAGGCCATGGTGTGGTTATAGGTCTCAATTCTTGTGCTGCTGCATGAACCAAGTCACTATGTTGCTGACATTGTCGACACTTTAAAGAGTACTGTATGCATTCTTGTTCCATGGAGGGCCATTAGTATCCAGTTTTGAGCAATTTCTAGACTAGGTTAAGTCTGCCAGAGTGGGATCTACAAATACCTTCATGAACCTCTTGTAAGGCTATTTGTGCTTCTTCTACATTAAGGCACTGGAGTAACATACCATCTAGACTACGATGGTATAGGGTATCTCCTAAGATGGTAAAACAAGAAGTTCTGTGTGAAGGTTTTTTTTTGGGTGGTCGTTAAGTCAAGTGGTATGGTACCATGCTGGATGTAGTCAAATGTATCTTGGTACCATGGGGAGTTAGGACCAAAAAAAACACATACCAATTCTAATTCTGGGATGTAGAATGCTGGTACTAACAACTATTCCACGAGGAACTCATACTTAGGCAAGTTTTGTGGAATATCAAGCAGTGAGATTATTGTTTCCATTGCATCGACAACTCTGTTATTGATCCAAGGAATTTGCTCAAAAGTTATTTTGATGAAGTATTCCTTGAAGCTATCCACCATTATTTTATATGGCAACAATTTTTCATCTTTTGTCTAGTACTCATCGTTCACTTGTTTGATCACTAGCTGAGAGTCTCTGAAGACATGTAGCTCTTTTATTCTCCATTCAATAGCCATTTTTAAGCCTGTGATAAAAGCTTCATATTCTAAGATGTTTTTCGTGCATAATGAAATCCTATTGGCCTTGGGTATACTATCTCCTTGTGGTGTGAGAAATAGAATATTGGATCTAGATCCATGCTGAGTATGGGATCCATCAAAGTATAGAGTCCATTGGTCTATCTGTTTTGTCATCAAGATACTCTCACCAGGAAAGTCCACTATGAAAGGTTGATGATCATATAAGGGTGCTTCGGTTAGTTGGTCTTCTATAATTTGTCCCTTGATAGCTCGCCTATCCACATATTCTATATCAAACTCACTTAGGATCATTACCCATTTGGCTATTCAGCCTGTTAGGGCTGCCTTTGCTAGTAAGTACTTGAGTGGGTCTACCTTAGAAAACAACTTGACCTTTATGTTCAGGATGTAGTGTCTCAACTTTTGTGTTGAAAACACGACTGAGAGACACGCTCTTTCAATGGGCGAGTAGTTTAGTTCATAGCCCACCAGTGTTTTGCTAATATAGTAGACTGCCCTTTCTTTATTGTTATCATCTAGCTAAGCCAAGAGAGATCCCAGTGTTGCTTGTGTGGTAGACACGTAAAGTATCATTTCCTTTTCTGGGATAGGTGGCATGAGTGCAAGAGGAGTAAGTTGGTACTCCTTGACTTGTTGTAATGCTTGGTCATATCTCCCATCCCACTTGAAGGTGATGTCCTTATGTAGGAGATGAGTGAAAGGGTGACATTTGTCCGCCAATTGTGCGATAAATTACTTGATGGATTGTAGCTTCCCTTGTAGGCTCCTCAACTATTTTAGTGTCTTAGGCGGAGGCATCTCCATTATTTCTTTTACTTTGGCCGGATCTACTTCAATCCCTCTTCTTGATACTATGTACCCCAACAACTTTCCAAATGTTACCCTGAATACACATCTCTTAGGATTGAGTCTCATATTATACTGTTTAAGATGATCAAATACCTTAGCCAGGTTTGTCAAGTGGTCTTCCCTTTTGACTGATTTTGCTAGAATGTCGTCCACATAGTCCTCCATGATTGTGTGTAGCATATAATGAAATATTGTCGTCATTTATCTTTGATATATCGCTCTTGCATTCCTTAGACCAAAGGGCATTACATTCCAACAAAATGTTCTCCAAGCACAAGTAAATGTTATTTTGTGTTGGTCATCTAGAGAGATATTTATCTAGTTGTATCTAGATAAACCATCCATTAAGGATAACATCTCATTCCTTGTTAGATCTACAATTATGTCAATACTTGGCAATGGAAAGTTGTTCTTTGGATAGGCTTTGTTCAAGTCTCTGAAGTCTGTGCATATCCTTATGCCCCTAGTAGGTTTGGAAATTGGTACTAGATTTGATATCCATTGTGGATAGTTGATGGGTCTGATGAAACCCACATCTAGTAGTTTCTTTAGCTCTTCCTTTACCAGTAATGCTATCTCTAGATGCATTTTTATGAGTTTTTGCTTGATAGGATTTGCTCCAAGGATTACAACTAGATGATGTACCACTAATGTTGGATCGATTCCGGGCATGTCAGCATAGGTCCATGCAAAATTTACCTTCTGGGTGTTGATGAAAACTATGAAGTTGTCCTTTTCTTCTGGGTCCAGTGATGCAACATGGTAGGTTATCTTTAGGTCCTCTATTGTGCGAACATTTATGGGTTTTGCTTCCTCTACTAGCAGTGTTGATATTTCTTGATATTCTGCTATGGGGAGATTGAATCTTCCATCCTTGGGTGGCTTTGAGAGGTTTTCACCTTCGAATGCATCCTTATTTTCCTCTTTTCTAGATCTCATAGAGCCACAAGGTGGTTTTCTCTAGGGGACTGTAATTTTATGTTCTTTCTTTCATTTTTGTGACTGGAAGATTCAATCTCTCCACCAAAGTATGGGTCTTGTTCAAGTTCCATGATGAATCATGTTTTTTGGTCTCTAGCTGGTATGTCTGTTCAAAGTCCCATGAACTCCGCAATTGCCTCATCATTTTGGAATTGATCCAGAACATGTGTATGTTGTTGTTGATCCCAATCTATGAGTTGTGGATATTGGAGTGGGAGGTTATCATCTTGATTTGCAAAGCCTATGGAAGTGGATGAAAGGGTCAGTATGGCTTGGGTGTCTTTTTCCCACTGAGTGTCTAGGTCATTGCTAGAAGTGGGAGAATCATATCCGATGACAAAGGAAGAAGAATCCCACTCATATTCATTAGAGTCTGTACCAGAATTGTAGTAGATGTTGGGAATGGTTTGAATATGTTGGAGAGGGAACTTATCAATACTAAAGTTATCAAATAAGTATTCAATGGGTAAATCGTTGTCTAAGGTATGATAGTTATCTAGTGCCTTAACGCTAGCAGAAGTTTCTCGCTTCTTCCAAGAGGTTCGTCTAGTTTTTGGAATAACCACATCTTTTGGCTTATAACCTAGCCCCATATTCTTCTTCTTTTGTTCTACTATAATAGGCTCTGACTGAGCTTGTTAGTGTAGCTCAAGGCCACCCTTTCCATTATATCCCATTTGTTTAAATAATTGATAAACTCTAGTATTAGGGTCAATTAAAATGGGTTTCAACTTTTTTGGTTCTTCTTGGTTCTCCTTGTAGATCATAGATGAAAAGTCCTCAAATATTTCTTCATCTTGTCCCCTCACCTAGTGAAGATAGTGGGCTTGGAAATAATTTTCACTATCTTGATCTCTTTTGGAACTCCATATACTCTGGGTGTTGGTGGAAGCATGTCGATGCAAAATGCTTGGTTCAAATAGTAATTCCCATTACCCTTGTCAAGTACTTGAATCTTGGCTTCCATTTTTGGTTGGTAACTTGAGGTGTTCTTGGTTGAGGTTGATGGAAGTGTGGAAGGGTGAACATAAGAAAAGGAGTGGAATGCTATGTTGTTGCTAGGCACATGTTGGATTTTATTGTATTTCTCCTCTAACTTGGCACATAAATGAAAAGGTTCACGATCGACATATAGTGTTACCTCTTTTCATTCATGGGGACACTTTAGGCATTGATGAAAAGTGGAAGGGACTGCTTGTAATGCATGAATCCAAGTGATGAGTCTAGTTTATGGTTTAATTTTGGTAGAATTTATGATCTATTTGTTGAAGTTGTCATGGACCTTGATGTTTGAATGTTGATATTTCTTCAAAACCATAGACATTGGGCCTAATTTTATTTTTGCAAATATTTAATGACATTGACATGTTATATGGACTATTTGTGTTAATTCCACATGTGGATTAATGAGTGTTATTTAAGATAGTTATAGATATGCAATTATTGTGTGTACTAATATTGCCATGCAAATATGATTAGAGGCCACTAAATTGAGAAGATTCTGCCAGTTGGTCATTCACCATAACATTCAATAAGGGAATCATTCAAAGGTCAATGGAGGTCGATGATGAGAGATTCCTCATGCAAATTGAGCTGTAACCGCCTTGTAAATGGTCTTTATTGCTTTTGAGCGAATATAGGCATTACTATTGTGCTAAATCTGCGTTGAAGCAAGCATGTCTAACCAAATTCCACACATGCGTAATTGCCTCTCCACTTTTCATGCTTTCCCTAAAGTGGCATCCTCCTAATCTGTTGGAGTGGAACACCTTGCTAGGTGATTAGTTAGTAGCTTCTTTTCCTATAAATAAGACTCAGATGCTCCTTCTCAAGAGGTTGCACGATCTAATGATGTAATTGCATTCTTAGTTTTTAGCAATACAGTTACACTGCTCTATTGTACTCATGTTTTCCAATGAATAAAATGAAGTTATAAGTCTGTGCATCTAAGTTTACATTAGTTTTAGAGGATACTCATCCAAGGGGGCCCACTTGGTGAGCATTCCATCCTTTAGTTTAGTATTAGTTTAGTTATTACTCTCTGTTCAGTAATTAGTTAAGAATCTGGCACTGAATGTTGCAGCCACTAGAATTCCATTATGTGACTGTTCCTGTATTCAAAGCAGACAGAGTAGTTTCTTGTTTGTTTGCTCAGTTTTTTGTTTCTATCATGCATTTCAACTTAGTATAGCTGTTGGTTGATGTTCAACATTTACGTTATTTATTTCTAAGCAATTTACATTCAACATTATGTTTTTCTTAGTTGTAGAATGAATATGGCTACTTTGGATCCTTAGTGCACATAATGTGCTGACCCATTTCAAGTTCACATCCCTAGGTTGACAAGTTAAATGCACCTTCATGATGATTGAAATGGATATTCAATTTAGATGTCCAATTTTTGAATCACAACTTTAAGGGATTAGTTGTTAGATCATTGTAGGAGGCCAACATTTTTGGTGCCGTTGCCAGGGATGGTGTCAAACTAGGGAGTTCTTTGGAGTCATTGATAGCTTTCTTGTTGTAGTATTTTTGAAAGTTGTTCTTAGTATACCCCTCATTTAGGAAAGTAATGATCCACTATTCTTTTGCCAATTCTTTGTGTGAGTTGGCTGATAGTGAGTTGATACCACATGCATAGAGGAAGGAGGAGAGATGCTCATGGGAGATTCCTTCCTAACAATCTTGATCCATTCCATCTAGTTGAATATCAGAACTTGCCAAGAGAAGAAGAAGAAGAAGATCCAAACACCTTTGTTGATGCATTTCCTGATCTTACTAGCTTTGAAGTTTCCTCTGAAGATCAAAATTTGATTGAGAACCCCTTTGCTTTGGAACTACATCAGGCAGGTATGGGTGATGCAAATAGAAACAAACCTAACCAACCAACTTTTCCTTTCCACATTGCTCATCATAATGAAGTAGACAACCTCAAAAATATCCCTGCTTTAGTCCTTCCTAGGTTCTATGGACTTGTCACAGAAGATCCTGATACCTTTTTGTTCAAGTTTGACATACTCTGCAGGAGTTATGACTATACCACCGATGCCCATAGGCTCAAGCTATTTCCTACCAATCTGAAAGAGGTTGCATTAAGATGGTTCATGAGCCTAGGCATAAATACTGTGGAGACATGGGATGACATGAAGACAAAATTCCTTGAGAAATACAAGGAGTATTGTAGGGGCAGTGACATGAGAGGAGATGGTATTTTTAGGATGCAACAAAAGGAAGATGAGAGTCTGGAGGATTACTGTTACATATTTTTCTCCTCAGCTCAAATAAAGGAGTTGGCTGATTGTTTTTAAACATTAAGTGGAATTGCAGATTGAATTTTAAATGTTGTTTCACAGTTATGCTTTTTAGTGAAGTTATGGAGTTGCAGAGTGCCATTCAGATGTTGCAGATTTAAAAGAAATACAAAATTAAGTACATGAGCAAAGTAGCATTTCAGATGCTGTTATTCATTTCGTAAAGAACTCATATTTTTACAAGGCTTCATTTGATTTCACAATCAGAATGATATTACAACATTGCATGAAAATGCATTTTCTTTTCAATTGAAAAGCATAATTGAAATCAAAGATCCACACAAGCCGTGGATATAACTGTGACAATACATTTCCAATAGCACATTGTACTATTAAAGATGTAGAAAGTAAAACACATAAGTGACGGCATAATCATCATTGCCTGATTATCGACGTTTGATGCTGGATGGTGCACCTTGCCTTCTTGAGCTCCGTCGACCTGTAAGAGGAAAGGAGGGGTGTCAGTGGCTCCGATTATGAAGAAACCTATATGAGGCACCCGCAATAGTACAACATACTATTAGCAATGCATTGAAACAATCAATCAAGTGCAATACGAAAGAAGTGAACTGAAGGAGAAATAACAATATCATGATCAACATGTTCTATTTTTATGCTAACATTGTTTGTTTCCTTGTGCAGATATAGGTGAAATAACGAAGCTGAACATTATTCAAAGACCAAGCATGTGGAGTAAAACGGGCTCCCACAAGGGTAGAGCTTGACATGCTACCCTATTCATTAAATGGGCTGATGTTAAAGGTCACATCATCATATTTATCAAAGAAAGTAATATACAACCAAAGGAGTAAAACAAAGTTCATCTTTCAAACCAACTGTTCGCTCATAACGGTCAAAATGTTTCTGAAAGTTACAGGCAAACAGTGGGTTTAATCAACTTAGTCGATTCAATTGAGTACAGTGCATCATCTTCATGGTTTAAATCATAGTGTTTTGTTTCTTATGGGTGAACAGGCATACATAATGCCTAATTACAACAAGCACTGTTCAATAAAGGAGATAAAGGTAGGAATGAGTTTCAATTTCTGTTCATTCAGGAAAGGTATTCGTACATGAAACGGTTTTGTTATATAATCAAGACAAGGTTAAAATAATGATTCAACAACAAACAGTCAGTTTCATTATGACTGGAAGTGCAAATGACTGCTGTGAGTGGAGTCTCAATATCACTATTTTTTGAAGGAAGAAAACCATAATACCTAATGTTGTCCTATCAACTTGTTTAGTCATCAAATATACCTTTCAAAGGTAAGCTACATAAGAATTGTAACGTGAAGGTGTTTCCTCTAGAATGAACAGAACTCAGACTGGACATAGCATAAGCGAAAGTGCATGATCGTGAATGCATAGGTAGCAAGATGGACTATAAATCTTCAGACTCAAATCAAAGAGATTTTTGTGTGAGAGGTTGATGCGAGCTGTATGAACATGATAGTTGAAATATCTTCAAACAAATACAGATATATAGAATGGATCTTTGTTAGAATGTTGAATGTAGCAAGTGCCCAACTTCAATCAAATATTCATATGAAGCTTCAAATTTAATGTTCTGTTTTTATCATGTTGCAGTGTGCCCTGATTGAGAAATAATCCACATTTCTTCAAGGTTCTGATTTCTCATTTAGATCATCTACAGGAAGGGACAAGGTTATGACTTTTTTTCATTTTCTGAATACCGCACCAGGGTTTTGAGTTGAATGCAGTATATTTGAAGTACGGGGGGGTCCATTTGAGAAGATGAATTTAAGACACATGCTTCAGGATTTCAAATACTCAGAGTTTCAATATGTTTCAGGTTTTTTCTTTAGTACTCTCATGGAGAAAACTGAGAAAACAAAAAATATCGTGTGAGTAAGGCCCAGATTATTATACATACAGGTTATGTTATTCTTGTCATGAGTTTCAACTGGGTATTTGGTCGGTTTTGCTCAAATTCTGAACAGTGTTGGCTATGTGATAGTTCAAGCCACGCAAATGAGGATACATTCTTTTCATGAAAAACAGAATACCAAGGAAATGAAATGAAAATACAAACTTTCAGGTTTTTCTTTTGTTTCAAGGTTCGGAATAAGCCACTGTTTATTTTAGCTTGAGCCATATGGATAGAAATGAACAATAGTTACCCCATATTTTCAATTGCTTTCAAAATACAAAAATGCAATAATGGTGTGAACCCATATGGGCTTTTTATATAAAGCAACAGTATAACTACAAAATATGCAGATTTCGGTGTTGTTTTGAGCCTCAAAAGAAGGAATGCAGCTTTCACCTATTTTCATAATACCCACAAAAGAGACTGCAGAAAAAAAAATATGTAATTTCTGCAATGAAATGAGCAACAGAAAGAAGAAGAGACAACTTTATTCAAATTTTTGTGATACCCATATGTAGAAATGCTTTCAAAATACACAATAATAAGTTTTTTGTTCTGGGTCAAGCCCAAAAACTCAAGAGAATGCTTTCTAGAATACACATGGCTGTAGCCTGGGAGAGCTTTGAGCTCATTCAAAGGTCCATCATTCCACAAACAGGGAAAATGGTGTTAAGTCTCTATCAATTTGGGTTGCACCTATAACAAAAGTAATCATAGTGCAAGGGTATTGTACAAAACTTGTAACAAGTCTCATGGTGGCGCGGCCTGTGTGATGGCCAGAAATTGATAGACAAAAAATGATGGCACACATAAACATGAAGCTTTTTCTTTTAACAGAATAAATAAGAGCTTTTAGAAGCATTTTTTTCATAAGGAATGCGAATGAAGGAAGCTTTTACAAGTTTTTATCAGAAATGAATGCATGAGTCTTACCATTATATGCCTATGGAAGACAACAAGCCACGGCCAGAGCTCAGTAAAGCTTTCAAAACCCCAAGCAAAATTGAGGCAGGAGCTTCCAGGCGTGAGTTATGCTCATACGTAGTGGCCATGAGGAATGAAGTCATGAAATGTAAAAGAAGTTAGATACAAAGCACAGGCTGCGGGCTTAATGGATTTTCTTATTCTTCAAGAATAGAGTAAGAGCCACAAATAAGCAAACAATGCAAGCTTACCCATTGAAGGTTCAAAAATTTGAAGGCAGTAGTGAAGATTCTCCAGAAACATGAGTTCAGATTCGAAGTCCATCATGGCAGGTTTCTCCCAAGTAGAGCTCATATTTTTGCCAAGTGATCATTACGAAATGAAATAATTAGGGTTTGACTTCTTTTGTGCATGCCCTAATTCGACCCAACACCATAAGCATCCAGAAAGTTCGGTCAATGCACATGCCAATTTTTGAATGGAGGTCGAAATTCATTATGTTTCATTGTGACTTTATTAAAATCCAAGTTTAATACTTATGTGGGGGCCGAGTTTCTTTGTTAGGTCAAAGGTTAAGTCTTTTAGACTCATTCATTCCTTAGTATTTTTGAAAGGCTTGAATATTGAAAATCAATTAAGGGTGAGTTGTGAATACCCTATGATTTAGGGTCATTTATTCTTTAGGGTTTTTATTTTTGATTGATTTTGAAGAAATCAATTGTGGAGTTGAGGATAGAGAGAGATAATAATGTGTTTTATTTTAATGATTTTTTGAGAAAATCAAATATTGTAATTGGTGAATAAGGAGATTTTCTTTTTTGCAAAATATTTTTAATCTTTAATTGCAAAAATAAAGATTAATTGTGCAAATCTGCATCTTGTAAAGCAGAATCATAAAGTGATATTCTATAAATTACTTTGTGTTTTCTTGCTATTTTTAGCAGATCTTTGATTGACTTTTCTTCTTGGTCGGATTTGAGACCTATCTTGGAGAGATAAGGTTTTTTTTGAGCTTTTAAGGCAGATTCAGCCTATTTTTAGAGGCTTGACAGGTTCATCATGAAAGCATTGTGCTTTTTATGCTTTTAAAGCAGTTTTTGAGATTGTTTGAGGCCTTTTTCCTTGAGCTTTTTTTTGAGCTCGGATTAGGGTTTTTCTTGAGAGTTCTTTTCAAAGACTTAGTCTTTTCAGCTCTCCATTCTCAGCAGTTCAGATTAGAGTTTCTTGCCCTTACACATTTTGGGGGGAGCTTGTAAACTTATGTGTGCTTAGATTCTGAGAAATTCCACTCCATCATTCAATAAAATAGCAGAATTTCCCTTTTTCAGTTCTTTTTTATGACTTGGAATAGTAATTTGATTTGTTATGTGATTCAAATCTGTTGGATCCTTTTCTTTTCTTACTATTGTCAAGAGATTTGCAGGAGTTGCATGATAGTTCAGGTTATGCCTTGTGTTATTTTAACCTTTGCATAAATCACTGTTGAACTACGTGTGTTGTGAGATTGTGGGAATTTAATTTTAAAGAGTTGGTGAGAGTGAGTTATTATCAGAGTCTTCTTACAGTTGATCAATATTTTTAGGGTGATAGAATTTTAGTTTTTGATTTTTAAGTCCAGTTTATCCTTCTATCCTTTTTCCTGAAAAGTCACTTAAAATAGAATTCATCATTTGGAGAACCAACTCACTCTGGAGATTCCTCTTTCGCGCAGATCACCCACATTTGAAGGAGGTTTCCATGTTTCAGTAGTTTGCTGAATATTGCATTCAGCAGGGTGCAAAACTATTGATAATAGTTTTTGGCACGCCTGGTGGGACTCTGAAAATCAATTTCAGAGAAGTTTTAATCCTTTAAGGTTGCTGTTTGGTGTATGCAGCAAGTTATTCAGCCTTTTGGAGGCCCTTTTCAATATACCTGGTGACTCCGTTCTTTGATTTTCAAGCAGATCTAGTGCAAACAGCACACAAAAGAACACATACTTAAGGGTCAGGTGTTCTCTTCAAAATTATCAGCCTTTGGAGGCATAGTTATCAAACACCATGGCAACTCCGAGAAGCCTTTTATGGTTTTAGAATGATCAAGTGCTGGTATGCTTTTAAAGATTCTAAGTTTTGTTTGTTTTTAGCCTTCAGATGAACAAGCATGTCAAGGCTTCATGATGATATGTCATACCATTCGCCATATCATGAAAGCCCTACGTATCCATATTCATATCAGCCATATCAGCATAATCATGCTGCTGGTTTCAATTCCATGGCTTTTCAAAACCAACGTACTTTTTATGATTGCCGCCCACCCACCCCTGCTCAACCTCCATCTCTGCCATTATTTCCCACAAATCAGCCCCAAGATACTCAAGATTGGAGCTTCAAATATATAAAGTTGAATCACGAGAGGCAAATGCGGGGAATAGAAGAAGAAAGGAATCAGTCAAATCAACAAGAGGAGATGGCGATTATAAAGAGCACACTACTTGATTACGCGAGTCAGCTAGCAGAGATCAAGAGGCAGTATGAGTATAACCAACACCAAGAAGAGTTGGCTTATCAAGCCTATCTTCATGATCAGGAGCTGGAGACCCAAGGAGCACAGTTTGAGGAGGATTTAGAGAGAGAGGCAGCTGCACAGATAAATCTTTTGCTTGCTCGGTGTCAAAAGTTGGAAGCCCAAACAACTCCTGTCAGTTCTGAACATCCTATTCAAGAAGAGGTTCGTAAATTCAAGTTTCCAAGTTTTATGAAAACTAAGCCTCCTAACCCGACTAAAATCAAAATTCCTAGCTTTAGAGATTTTTCACCTTTGCAAGAATCTAGGTTAGAACTTTCTGAACTTGTGAGCATTCAAGACCAGTCCATTAGGAAGCAACCTCCTTTCCTCCAGGAAACTCCAAAAATCCCACAAGTTTCCCAGCCAAATAATTTTGATTGTCCTGTCACTATTGAGGACAGACCTATTGTCTTGGAAAATGACTCATCTTTCGCTATGGAAGAAGCTAGAGTAAACTTATTGCATATAGCTATGGAAGGATATCGCTTGCAGCAACAGAAGATTGAACGAGAGGAGCATTGTTTTGTGGGGGACAATGGAAATTTTTCAGAGTGCACTCCTTTCTCGGCTGAGCTTAAGAGTGTTGCATGTGCAGAGGAAGTTGATTCTTTGGAACAACAGAATATTGACGATTATTTCAAAGTATCCAGTTGGTACAGCGATAAAGAATGTTAGGAGCAGTTGCTGCAGGAGATAGAGGAGGTTGTGTTTGAGGAACCACAAGTTCAAGATCAAGAAATGGCCGACAACTTTCAAGTTCTGCCTAATTTGTTCAATGAGTTACTATTTTTTGTCAATAATGAGGAAATCTCATCTCAGATTACGCCCATACCCACTCCAGAGCAGCGAGAAGAGGTTCAAAATTATGATGCTTTGATACCTCAGAAGAGCTGTGGTAAGGTAGAAAATAGTCTCTCTTCACAAAGAACTGAAGATGAGAGGGAAGAAGACATGTTTTGGGACGACCTCAAAGCTTTTGTTTCAAACTTAGATGCCAAACACTCACCTTTTGAGGGAGAAAATTTGGAGCAGCAGCTTGAGGAGACAACAGGGGCTGTCCAAAATTGAGGTGGGGAGAGCGTGGCTATCGAATGCCAGAACCCCGATGAACCTGGTGCAATGACTCAAACAGAACGAGATCAAGTTGCGCATAAGCACGACACCACTGTACAAGGTAGGGGTCTTGATGGTTTCCAAGTTTTCAAGAAAGTAGTCAGGAGGACACCTCAAAGCCTATTATGCATACAGAAGATAATGATGGCACCCACGAGAACTTGTACACTAATATAATTGATGAGTTTTGCGCAAGGTTGGGTGATTTGTTTTCAAATGATCCTCATCAGAGGGATGAGATTGAAGTAGTAGGTAACCAGCAAAGAACCAGAGGTGCAAGTTTCAGTTTCACCCTTTCGAGAGGCTGCCCCATCAGACATCTAGCCAGGGTTGTTGGCGAGATCCAAAGGATCTCTAGTGCACCTAAGGATGAGGTGGCAGTCGAGGGGCAGCAAGTCCCACTTATTCATTATGGGAAAACTAGAGGTATGCCTTACCAGACTCACACGAATTGTGCTCTCAGTTATTTTTTACAAGTTGCAGTACGACAACGTATGGGAGGCATCTTCATTTTTCACCTTTTAGTACAAATTTGTGAGCATGGAAAGTATCCTTGGTTGATTAGGAGAGGCAGTTATTTTTCCAAACCCGTAAACAGTTTTGTTTGAGTGCCTTTTCTGCTGGTTAGAGTAGAGTAGTTTGCAAATAGGTGCGTTTCGCACATTTTATTTCAATAGTTTGCTTTCTCTAAGCGCTGCTGCGCTTTGTTTTGCTTGGCCACCAGGGCCTGTTAGTTTGCTTTCAGTTTTGTTTCATTTTCTTGCTGCTGTTTGGAGTGTTGCTGTTCAAAGTTTCTGAGTTTCAAGTGAAGGGGCAGAATTGACTCCACGCCCAATGAATTGTTTAAAGGCCACTGATCTATGCTTAGCAGGCAAGCATATAGCGGAAATCACCAAAATGTTACATATTTTTCGCCTCAGCTCAAATAGAGGAGCTGGCTGATTCTTTTTAAACATTAAGTGGAATTGCAGATTGAATTTTAAATGTTGTTTCACAGTTATGCTTTTTAGTGAAGTTATGGAGTTGTAGAGTGCCATTCAGATGTTGCAGATTTAAAAGAAATACAGAATTGAGTACATGAGCAAAGTAGCATTTCAGATGCTTTTATTCATTTCGTAAAGAACTCATATTTTTACAAGGCTTCATTTGATTTCACAATCAGAATGATATTACAACATTGCATGAAAATGCATTTTCTTTTCAATTGAAAAGCATAATTGAAATCAAAGATCCACACAAGCCGTGGATATAACTGTGACAATACATTTCCAATAGCACATTGCACCAGTAAAGATGCAGAAAGTAAAACACATAAGTGACGGCATAATCATCATTGCCTGATTATCGACATTTGATGCTGGATGGTGCACCTTGCCTTCTTGAGCTCCGTCGACCTGTAAGAGGAAAGGAGGGGTGTCAATGGCTCCGATTATGAAGAAACCTATATGAGGCACCCGCAATAGTACAACATACTATTAGCAATGCATTGAAACAATCAATCAAGTGCAATACGAAAGAAGTGAACTGAAGGAGAAATAACAATATCATGATCAACATGTTCTATTTTTATGCTAACATTGTTTGTTTCCTTGTGCAGATATAGGTGAAATCACGAAGCTGAACATTATTCGAAGACCAAGCATGTGGAGTAAAACGAGCTCCCGCAAGGGTAGAGCTCGGCATGCTGCCCTATTCATTAAATGGGCTGATGTTAAAGGTCACATCATCATATTTATCAAAGAAAGTAATATACAACCAAAGGAGTAAAACAAAGTTTGTCTTTCAAACCAACTGTTCGCTCATAACGGTCAAAATGTTTTTGAAAGTTACAGGCAAACAATGGGTTTAATCAGCTTAGTCGATTCAACTGAGTACAGTGCATCATCTTCATGGTTTAAATCACAGTGTTTTGTTTCTTATGGGTGAACAGGCATACATAATGCCTAATTACAACAAGCATTGTTCAATAAAGGAGATAAAGGTAGGAATGAGTTTCAATTTCTGTTCATTCAGGAAAGGTATTCGTACATGAAACGATTTTGTTATATAATCAAGACAAGGTTAAAAGAATGATTCAACAACAAACAGTCAGTTTCATTATGACTGGAAGTGCAAATGACTGCTGTGAGTGGAGTCTCAATATCACTGTTTTTTGAAGGAAGAAAACCATAATACCTAATGCTGTCCTATCATCCACTTGTTTAGTCATTCAAATATACCTTTCAAAGGTAAGCTACACAAGAATTGTAACGTGAAGGTGTTTCCTCCAGAATGAATAGAACTCAGACTAGACATAGCATAAGTGAACGTGCATGATCGTGAATGCATAGGTAGCAAGATGGACCAGAAATCTTCAAACTCAAATCAAAGAGATTTCTGTGTGAGAGGTTGATGCAAGCTGTATGAACATGACAGTTGAAAGATCTTCAAACAAATACAGATATATAGAATGGATCTTTGTTAGAATGCTGAATGTAGCAAGTGCCCAACTTCAATCAAATATTCATATGAAGCTTCAAATTTAATGTTCTATTTTTATCATGTTGCAGTGTGCCCTGATTGAGAAATAATCCACATTTCTTCAAGGTTCTGATTTCTTGTTTAGATCATCTACAGGAAGGGACAAGGTTATGACTTTTTTTCATTTTCTGAATACCGCACCAGGGTTTTGAGTTGAATGCAGTATATTTGAAGTACGGGGGGGTCCATTTGAGAAGATAAATTTAAGACATATGCTTCAGGATTTCAAATACTCAGAGTTTCAATATGTTTCAGGTTTTGTCTTTAGTATTCTCATGGAGAAAACTGAGAAAACAAAAAATATCCTATGAGAAAGGCCCAGATTATTATACATACAGGTTATGTTATTCTTGTCATGAGTTTCAACAGGGTATTTGGTCGGTTTTGCTGAAATTCTGAACAGTGTTGGCTATGTGATAGTTCAAGCCACGCAAATGAGGATACATTCTTTTCATGAAAAATAAAATACCAAGGAAATGAAATGAAAATACAAACTTTCAGGTTTTTCTTTTGTTTCAAGGTTCTGAATAAGCCATTGTTTATTTTAGCTTGAGCCATATGGATAGAAATGAACAACAGTTACCCCATATTTTCAATTGCTTTCAAAATACAAAAATGCAATAATGGTGTGAACCCATATGGGCTTTTTATATAAAGCAACAGTATAACTACAAAATATGTAGATTTCGGTGCTGTTTCGAGCCTCAAAAGAAGGAATGCAGCTTTCACCTATTTTCATAATACCCACAAAAGAGACTGCAGAAAAAAAAATGTAATTTATGCAATGAAATGAGCAACAGAAAGAAGAAGAGACAACTTTATTCAAATTTCTGTGATACCCATATGTAGAAATGCTTTCAAAATACACAATAATAAGTTTTTTGTTCTGGGTCAAGCCCAAAAACTCAAGAGAATGCTTTCTAGAATACACATGGCTGCAGCCTGGGAGAGCTTTGAGCTCATTCAAAGGTCCATCATTCCACAAACAGGGAAAATGGTGTTAAGTCTGAATCAATTTGGGTTGCACCTATAACAAAAGTAATCATAGTGCAAGGGTATTGTACAAAACTTGTAACAAGTCTCATGGTGGCGCGACCTGTGTGATGGCCAGAAATTGATAGACAAAAAATGATGGCACACATAAACATGAAGCTTTCTCTTTTAACAGAATAAATAAGAGCTTTTAGAAGCATTTTTTTCATAAGGAATGCGAATGAAGGAAGCTTTTACAAGTTTTTATCAGAAATGAATGCATGAGTCTTACCATTATATGCCTATGGAAGACAACAAGCCACGGCCAGAGCTCAGTAAAGCTTTCAAAACCCCAAGCAAAACTGAGGCAGGAGCTTCCAGGCGTGAGTTATGCTCATACGTAGTGGCCATGAGGAATGAAGTCATGAAATGTAAAAGAAGTTAGATACAAAGCACAGGCTGCGGGCTTAATGGCTTTTCTTATTCTTCAAGAATAGAGTAAGAGCCACAAATAAGCAAACAATGCAAGCTTACCCATTGAAGGTTCAAAAATTTGAAGGCAGTAGTGAAGATTCTCCAGAAACATGAGTTCAGATTCGAAGTCCATCATGGCAGGTTTCTCCCAAGTAGAGCTCATATTTTTGCCAAGTGATCATTACGAAATGAAATAATTAGGGTTTGACTTCTTTTGTGCATGCCCTAATTCGACCCAACACCATAAGCATCCAGAAAGTTTGGTCAATGCACATGCCAATTTTTGAATGGAGGCCGGAATTCATTATGTTTCATTGTGACTTTATTAAAATCCAAGTTTAATACTTATGTGGGGGCCGAGTTTCTTTGTTAGGTCAAAGGTTAAGTCTTTTAGACTCATTCATTCCTTAGTATTTTTGAAAGGCTTGAATATTGAAAATCAATTAAGGGTGAGTTGTGAATACCCTATGATTTAGGGTCATTTATTCTTTAGGGTTTTTATTTTTGATTGATTTTGAAGAAATCAATTGTGGAGTTGAGGATAGAGAGAGATAATAATGTGTTTTATTTTAATGATTTTTTGAGAAAATCAAATATTGTAATTGGTGAATAAGGAGATTTTCTTTTTTGCAAAAGATTTTTAATCTTTAATTGCAAAAATAAAGATTAATTGTGCAAATCTGCATCTTGTAAAGCAGAATCATAAAGTGATATTCTATAAATTGCTTGTGTTTTCTTGCTATTTTTAGCAGATCTTTGATTGACTTTTCTTGGTCGGATTTGAGACCTATCTTGGAGAGATAAGGTTTTTTTTGAGCTTTTAAGGCAGATTCAGCCTATTTTTAGAGGCTTGATAGGTTCATCATGAAAGCATTGTGCTTTTTATGCTTTTAAAGCAGTTTTTGAGATTGTTTGAGGCCTTTTTCCTTGAGCTTTTTTCTGAGCTCGGATTAGGGTTTTTATTGAGAGTTCTTTTCAAAGACTTAGTCTTTTCAGCTCTCCATTCTCAGCAGTTCAGATTAGAGTTTCTTTCCCTTACACATTTTGGGGGGAGCTTGTAAACTTATGTGTGCTCAGATTCTGAGAAATTCCACTCCATCATTCAATAAAATAGCAGAATTTCCCTTTTTCAGTTCTTTTTTATGACTTGGAATAGTAATTTGATTTGTTCTGTGATTCAAATCTGTTGGATCCTTTTCTTTTCTTACTATTGTCAAGAGATTTGCAGGAGTTGCATGCTAGTTCAGGTTATGCCTTGTGTTATTTTAACCTTTGCATAAATCACTGTTGAACTACGTGTGTTGTGAGATTGTGGGAATTTAATTTTAAAGAGTTGGTGAGAGTGAGTTATTATCAGAGTCTTCTTACAGTTGATCAATATTTTTAGGGTGATAGAATTTTAGTTTTTGATTTTTAAGTCCAGTTTATCCTTCTATCCTTTTTCCTGAAAAGTCACTTAAAATAGAATTCATCATTTGGAGAACCAGCTCACTCTGGAGATTCCTCTTTCGCGCAGATCACCCACATCTAAAGGAGGTTTCCATGTTTTAGTAGTTTGCTGAATATTGCATTCAGTAGGGTGCAAAACTATTGATAACAATTACATTGCAAGGTTTTTATTTTTCCTACAGAAATCTCCACACCATACACTCAATAAAGACTCACAAAAGTTGATTTTCCTAAGAGGAATTAATGATAGCTACAGTAATGCCTTAGACTTGATGGGAGGAGGAGATATCTCCTAAGTTCCTTGGGAGGATATCAAGAAGATATTCCAAAACTACTATAGGGAAAATTCAAAGAAAGGGAGAGCTTACCAATCTTCTATGGGAAAGTCATCTACCAGTGGAGTTTAAAGAATGGAGATTACTCATTCGCTGGTAGACTTCAAGAAAGACATTATAAATAATCTAGCTACTCAATTGGATACACTTCGGGCCAAGAAGAAACAAGAGGAGGCAAATGTAACATTGGCAGAGTATTGCACCCATTGTAGACAAAAGAAGAAGGACTGCAGATGCAAGATGATAGCTAATATTGACAGCAAGCAGATTGCACCCGAGTTTAAGCCAATCCAGGTTGAAGAAGATCAAGTCTACTATGTTGCACAAAGGAGGCAATGGGCTCCAAGACAAGGTATGCCACCATATCCACTCTCTTTTGCTGGGCCATATTTTAATTCTTATTCATCTGGTAACCAATGGAAACCTCCATATCCATCCAACTATGGAGGATTTCCACTACAACCCTTGAGTAACCCTCCAAATACCTGGCCTAATCATCAAAAATGTCCACCCCAGTGGCAGCAACCTCTGGGGAATTGGCAACAATTTCAAGGAAATTGGCAGTAAACAAATCAATGGAGGGGAGGACAACAATGGCCAAACTAGACAAATAGCTACATGCAACCACCTTCTCAGCCCCAACGACATGCTATAATGCCTCTTCCTACTAATCCAAGCTCAAAACCACCTAAACCTACTCAGCTACCAGCTCAGCCCACACCTAACCCAAATAAAAAACCACAACAACAGCCAGTATACTCTGCTGATTCAAATCAATTCCCTGAATATGTTGTGAGTGTAAGTGACACCCACTTGCGTTCAGGAACTACTTTTCCAGCTCCTTCCACACCCATTATCATTGAGCTTCCTGTGGAAGAAGAGGAGCCTCTAAATACCCCCATTCAACCCAATGCACCTAAAAATATTGAACCAGTCCCAGTCAAGCAGATTGAACAAGAACCACCATTTCCTCAGAGATTGGAAGTTGCCAAGAAAAAGGAAGAAAAGGAGGACACAATTTTTAACATTATAGATCAGTTGAAGCATATATGTGTAGATACCCCTATTTCAGGTCATAAAAGATGTTTCAATCTATGGCAAGACAATCAAGGAAGCATGCCTTAAGAAGCTAGGCAAGAAAAAGAAAGACCCCATTATTGTTCATGTGGTGGGATAGCTGGCTGACATCATGATTGGGAAAGTGACTGTCCCTAAGTACAATGACCTAGGTAGTCCTATGGTAGGAGTTGTTATAAATAGGATCCAGATAAAGAATGCTCTGATTGACTTGGGAGCAACAATAAATGTAATGACTAAGGACATCCTGTAGCAACTAAACGTTGCAAGTATGAGATCTAATCCTATTGTCCTACAGCCTGCTGATAGTTCTACTGTTAAGCCTGATGGTATAGTAGAGGATCTTGTGGTAATTCTAGACTCCTGGGAGTACCCAACATATTTCATGATTCTTTCTCCTAAAGCTCCACTAGGCGGGTATCCCGTCATGCTTGGAAGGCCATGGTTAGCAACAACAAATGCATATATTGGATGCAGGACAAGAGACATGACCATTTCTGATGGAAAGAGCACCAAAAATCTTGCTCTCTACCCTCCTGCTCATCCATTTCATGATTTGGATAATTCTATATGGCCACATGTTGGTGAAGAGGCCGAGGAAGTTAATTTTGTGGCACAACTTATGATGTTAGGCAGAAGCTCTTTCATGCAGCTTCAAGATGAAGATGAAATATTGGCCAACATCATTCAGAATCATTGTGAAGTATAGGAAGCATCATCTTATCATTCTGTTGTTCTAGTCAAGACACTTTTTCCTACTCTTCCTGCAGCCGCTCTTCCTGTAGACACTCTTCCTGCAGCTGAACTTCCTGCAACAATAGGTATATCTCATACATTGCTACTGTATGAACTCAAACTACCAAGTATTAGTGAAGCAACCATGATAGAGATAACTACACAAGTGCAAGTGGTAGAAGGAAAACATCTGCACATCAACAACAAATTGAGTGAAGATTAATAGTTGTTATTGAAAACCTTACTGAAGACCCACCAGCATGCATTTGCATGGGACTATCATGATATGAAGGGATTGGACCCTAAGCTTTTCACTCATAGAATTTACATCAGAGATGATTTCACCCCAGTGAGGTAGTCACAAAGAAGAATTAACCCTGCACTAAGAGAAATTGTAAAAGGGGAACTACAAAAATTGCTAGATGCAGGATTTATCTACCCCATCTCGGATAGCTAGTGGGTGTCTCCATTGGTGATTTTTCCCAAAAAGGGAAGGAAGTGGCGAGTTTTTTTTTATTACACGGAACTCAATGTTGCCACCAAAAAGGACCATTTTCCCTTACCCTTCATAGATCAAGTTTTGGACTCACTTGCAGGAAAACAATACTTTTCTTTTCTAGATGGCTTCAGTGGCTATAACCAGATCCAAATTGCACCTAAGGACCAGGAGAAGACTACCTTTACCTATCCATGGGGAACATATGCCTACTCGGTACTTCCATTTGGCTTATGCAATGCACCTGCAACTTTTCAGAGGGCAGTCATTAGCATATTTTCAGACATTTCTCATGATTGCATGGAAATTTATATGGATGATTTCACCACCTATGGTGCTGATTTCAATGAAGCATTGGAGAATCTCAGGAGAGTCCTACAGAGATGTGAAGATCACAATCTATCTATAAATAGTGAAAAGTGCTTCATGATGATGCAGGAAGGTGTAGTCGTTGGCCACTACATCTCTCATAAAGGAACTCAAGTAGACCCTGCAAAGATTGAGGTGATCACTAATCTGCCTATCCCTGCAAAACAAAAAGATGTTAGTAGTTTCTTGGGACATGTAGGCTACTATAGGCGGTTCATTAAGGATTTCAACAAAATAGCAACACCATTGTATACTCTTTTCACCAAAGATGTTGAATTTCAATGGACAGAAGACTGTGATAAAGCATTTTCTGATTTGAAGGCAGCTTTGACTCATGCTCCTGTACTCAAAGGTCCTAATTGGGAGCTTCCTTTCCACATCCATACAGGTGCATCAGACTATGCCATAGGAGCAGTCTTAGGACAAAAAGAAGGAGCCATTGAAAATTCCATTTATTTTGCTAGCAAAAACTTGCAAGGAGCTAAATTCAACTATACAGTGACAAAAAAAGAAATGTTGGCAGTGATCTATGCCCTGAACAAATTCAGGCACTACATAACATGCTATCAAATCTTTGTGCACACTGATTATGTAGCCATTAGATACCTCATGAATAAACCCCTGATCATAGGTAGGCTATCAAGATGGTTATTGTTGATGTAGGAGTTTGACATAACTATTGTAGATAAACCAGGAAAGGCCAATGTTGTTGCAAATTTTCTTTCAAGGTTGACTACATCAAAAGACAATAAAGCCATAGATGACTCTTTTCTTGATGAGCATCTATTCTCCATTAGTGTGCAAACACCCTGGCATGCTGACATAGCTAATTATCTGGTCACAGGGAGAGTTCCTCCTCACTTCTCTCCAAAAGAGAGAAGGGTGCTCATTGAAAAATATTTTCCTTTTTCATGGATTGCTGTATGTTTGTTTTATATTGGACTAGACCATGTCATGAGGAGATGTGTGAGGGAAGATGAGACATATGATATTTTTCATGCATGCCACAATGAACCATGTGGAGGATATTTTGTGGCCAGGAGGATAGCAATGAAGATTTTGAACACAGGATACTATTGGCCCACAATTCACAAAGATGCAGGAAGGTATACAAGAAAATGTGATAGATGCTAGAGAATGGGCTGACCAACCAAATATGATGAGATGCCACTTTTCCCTCAGGTAGTAATCACTCCATTTGAAAAATGGGGACTAGATTTTATAGGACCCATTGACCCTCCATCAAATGGTAAGTCTTATATCTTAGTTTGCACTGATTATGTAACTAAGTGGGTAGAAGTTAAGGCCATAAAGCATGCAAGGGACAATAAGGTTGTTGAATTTCTTTATGAGGATATTTTCACAAGGTATGGAGTTCCAAGAGAGATAGTGACTAATCAAGGTGATCAATTCACATCAACGCTTGTTGCAGCACTGGTCAATGAGTACAACATAAAGTCCACTCCTTATCACCCTTAGGCCAATGGCCAAGTTGAGGTGACCAACTGGGAGATTGAAGCCATCCTGACCAAAACAATGGTTGTTCATAAAAAGGATTGGGCAAATAGGCTGCCAAAAGTTGTTTGGGCCTATAGAACTACTTGGAAAATAACTATAGGCTTCACTCCATTTGAGTTGTTGCATGGAAAGACAACTATGATTCCCATTGAATTTGAACATAAGACTCTTAGGACTGCATTAGACTTGGGGATGGATATCTCTAAGGCACAAAGAGAAAGAATCATGTAGCTAAATGTTTTGGATGAGATGAGGAGAGAAACCTTGCATCACATAAAGGTGGTGTAGAATAAGAGAATCAAGTGGAATGATAAATTCATCAAGGACAAGAAATTTCAACCAGGAGATTGGGCCCTGCTCTATGACTCAAGGTATCAGGATAATGTAGGAAAATTGCAGACAAGGTGGTTAGGACCATATGAGGTTGCTAAAGTATTCCCCAATGGTGTTGTTCAACTCACTACTATTGACCCAGTCAGATTTAAGCCGTTCATCAATGGTCATCACCTCAGATTGTATCACAAGCCAACTTCTAAAGAGGAGTTCCTACAACAATTCACTCAGCATGCAACACCCAAGCTTCCTGCAGCTGACGGAAGTAGACCTAGTGCCCCTCCTTCTAGTTAATTAAGGTATGTACCTTGTCATAATAAAGACTACCACTTTTGTGGGAGTCCACTGCTTCACCCATCCACCCATCCTCTCATCCATCTCCACCTTTCTCTCTCTTCCATCACTTCACTTTATTCCACTTCACCTCATTCCACCTCATTTTCATTAATTGTCCAACTTATTTCTTAAAAGGCGACCGGTACTTTCTCCACAATCTTGCGATGAATCTCCCATGAATCCAAGTATGTACGCATTAATTGCTATATCTTAATTATCTTTAGCGCATTCATTTAATTGTTGTGAATTAATATGGACATTCACCATAGCATGCCATTATTCCCTGTCCCTGTCAAATCATCCTTGCCACCTCGCATGTGATGACACATGCTCAAATTTAGGTTGGGGGGGAAGATGTGAGTACTTTTCCCATGTGTCAGTCCATGCTAGTCTACATTAGCAAGTTTAAATCGAGCCAATTTGAATTCTGAGTGAGATGACGACTCATATGTGTGAGGTGACACCAACCGCTATCGCCATTTTTCTCCATCATAACCTTCCTTTATTACTTCTTTACTGCCATTATTGATCCTGTCATAATCTTAAGTCACCAAAAGGTAAAACAAAAAGGGAAAATTCATATGACATTGGTTTTGGAAATTTGGCAGTGTTATAGGAAGGAAAACTTTGCAGAGTGATTGTTTGATTGTAGGCAATTGAACAATGGGAAGTGGGTTAATCAAGAATGAACCCACGGTTCACAACGTATTATTACAGAATGCAGCTTCACAAGCTAAATTCATAAATTGCGGCTGGTTAGACTACTTCCTGAAGCTTAATGGTTTTGATGAAAATGTTGCGTTAGAATTTTCCCAAACATTGTCTGAGGGAAAAGCCACGGTAAAAGGGCTAGAAGTATTGGCTACTGAAGAAAGAATGCAGAAGTTACAGGGTTTCCTACCGACGATGAAAATTACCATGCTTATAGAGACACCAAGTCAGCTAGGGCTGAATTTACAGAACCTGGTGACCCTCCATTGAGCATGGACAAACAAGGTGTGAAAAGAAACTCTCTACTTGAGCCATGGAAGAAAATAGCTATTTATGTTATAAAATATATCACTTGTGAAGGACGACAGTTGAATCTACATTCCGTGGACTTCAAACTTTTGAATCACATGAGGCATAAGAGGAAGATGAATGTGCCGAACGTGCTATACCACCTTCTTTCAATCATGGTAGCTAAGACTCAAAAAGGTAGGGACAATTCTGTTTCCCACCATTGTTTGATAAAATTGTTAGTTGAGAAGTCTTTGCATGATGTGTCTGAGATGACTTTGGAAGAATTCATAAATATTAATCAAATTAGACCAGAGCATTTGCGACCTAGGGTTTTACCTCAACCTCGTAGGTCTAGCAGGAGATTGAGCATGAATGAAGCCACTCTTGGTGCTTCAACCTCTGGGGTAGGCCCTAGTGTAAACCCTCCTGCAATAGAACAAACCATAGAGATTAGCTCTTCTGAGATAGAGCACTCAGACAAAGAAAGTTCCTCTCCAAAATTCTGATGATGATGTTCCTCTTGGCATCATAATGAGAACTAGGGTAAAAAAGAGAGAAGAAAAAATAAGAAAAGGAAAAGCTAAAAAGCAGTTGGCAAAAGAAGTACCAAGCTCTAAGAAGTGGAAGGTTGACACTGTTCATCCTGCAGCCAAAGAAAAACGTGAAAGCCCTCATAGGAAATCAAGACCAGCCAGGCCAACCTTTGATATGCCTCTGTAGGAAAGCCCTAAGCCTAGAGAAATACCATGGGGGGACACAGAAGCTCCAATGGGGCAGGTGAATGTCAAGGAAGAGGTCATATTTGAGAAAGCAACAAACATAACACTGACAAATCTTGTTGATATTGCAGAACAAGTTGAGAATCAAGGGTATGAGGAAAATCATGATTCTTTGCAGCAAGAGATCCTGCAGCAAGAGTTTTTGCAACATGAGCAAGAAAAGGAACAAGAGGCTTTGCAGCTAGAATTGGGAGAACAATTAGTACTCCTGCAGCCGGAATTGACTGAACAATTTGAATCTCTGCAGCTGGTACTATATGAAGAGCAAGCATCAGTGCCAGGAAAAATGTTGGTAGGAATACATAACCCCCTTGATTTTATAGTATATACAACAATTATGAATCTATGGAAAGAGATGCAAGGAAGGGAAGAATAATGGAAGGAGGAGAAACACAGGTTGAATAAGGAAATTCAAAAGAGAGATGAGGAGATTGAAGATAAGGATGCAAAAATTGCTACTTTAATGAAGAAGACAGATGATATGACAACCTTAGTACCCCAGATAGTCGAATGTAGGACCCCTCCAAGGGTCTATGCTCTGCATTTGAAGGAGAAATATATATTTTTTAAACTGGCAAGGATTGTCTTAGGTTTGAACCCTTCCATTAAGACTCCTATTAAATTTTTCAATGCTTATCGGATTGCTTCCCCTAAGATGAAGAATTTGTTGGGTGAATTCTATTTGCATAATTATGCTGTGACTTAAGACCATGATTGGAATCCACTGTTGTATGTTGGGGATGTCCAATTAAGGGCATTTATGTCCTGGGTACATAATGAGATTAGTTGGGGATTACAATACGAGGCTTATAGACAAATGGAATCCAACATCCCTCTGCCCATTAGGGCTAAATCAAGAAACCCAAGGGAAATTTACTGGGATTGGCACATAATTCTTTTCAGACCTAGCTATGGTAATAGGATCATGCCTTGGATAGAGGCAGTTTACAGTGAATATGAGGTGGTGGCAAAAGAAAAAGAGGAAACTGTGAAGAGATACCTCTCACAAAGATGGAACAACCTAAATGATGAGCTAAAACAAGCTGAGCCCCACTCTATATAGAACTATGTTGCAACACTTAAAAGAATTGACAAATATATACAGATTGGAAAGATAAAGGGACGATTTTGGCTTCCACTGACTTTTCAACCACCCATCTTGATGTTGCCCATGCCAAATTTTAGGTTTTACCACTATGATATTGTTGCAGAGAGACAGAGATGGAACAAATTGGACAAACAACAAGGGTTCTATTGGGATCCTGATTCACGCACAACAAACGCTAATGTAGGCCAGTTGGCGGTTGCAAATTTCAGGGCTTTGACTAAGCAGAAGAACAACCCTTCCCATGCTGGAGGACTAGAAAAACCTTAGGTTGGGGGGATTGATGAGTCTAGTTCATGGTTTAATTTTGGTAGAATTTATGATCTATTGCTGAAGTTGTCATGGACCTTAATGTTTGAATGTTGATATTTCCTCAAAACCATAGACATTGGGCCTAATTTTATTTCTGCAAATTTTTAATGACATTGACATGTTATATGGACTATCTATGTTAATTCTACATGTGGATTAATGAATGTTCTTTAAGATAGTTACATATATGCAATTATTATGCATACTAATATTGCCATGCAAATATGATTAAAGGCCACTAAATTGAGAAGATTTCACCAGCTGGTCATTCACCATAACGTTCAACAAGGGAATCATTCAAAGGTCAATGGAGGTTGACGACAGGAGATTCCTCATGCAAATCGAGTTGTAACCGCCTTGTAAATGGCCTTTATTGCTGTTGAGAAAATATAGGCATTACTGTTGTGCTAAATCTGCGTTGAGGCAAGCATGTCTGACCAGATTCTGCACATGCGTAATCGCCTCTCCACTTTTCATGCTTTCCCTAAAGTGGCATTCTCCTAATCTGTTGGAGTGGACCGCCTTGCTAGGTGATTAGTTAGTAGATTCCTTTCCTATAAATCAGACTTAGATGCTCCTCATGAGGTTGCACGATCTAATGATGTACTTACATTCTTAGTTTTTAGCAATACAGTTACACTGCTCTATTATACTCATATTTTCCAATGAATAAAATGAAGTTATAAGTCTGTGCATCTAAGTTTACATTATTTTTAGAGGATACTCATCCAAGGGGGCCCACTTGGTGAGCATTTCGTCCTTTAGTTTAGTATTAGTTTAGTTATTACACTTTTTTCAGTAATTAGTTAAGAATCTAGCACTGATTGTTCCTGCAGCCACTAGAATTCCATTCTGTGACTGTTCCTATAGCCAAAGCAGATAGAGTAGTTTCCTATTTGTTTGCTCAAATTTTTGTTTCTATCATGCATTTCAGCTTAGTATAGTTGTTGGTTGATGTTCAACATTTATACTATTTATTTCTAAGAAAATTATCTTCAACATTATGTTTTTCTTAGTTGTAGAATGAATATGGCTACTTTGGATCCTTGGTGCACATACTATGCTGACCCATTTCAAGTTCACATGCCTGGGTTGACAAGTTAAATGCACCTTCATGATGATTGAAATGGATATTCAGTTTAAATTTCCAATCTATGAATCATAGTTGTAAGGGCTTAGTTAGATAATTGTAGGGGGTCAATACCAAGGGTGTCCTAGGAGGAGGTTGTATGGCAACTCAAGGTCCAGTACTTGACAAGTGGTTTATGTTAGGGCTGACCCTATCTGCACTTGTAACCTGACTGTTCCCTCATAATTTCTTTGAAGGTCATCGTAGGCCCTTATCGTGATACTCTTTCCTTTGTCAATCACATCGTCAGAATACCCCAGTTGTTTCAAATTTTTTAAGGTATAGATGTTTAAACCTGCACCATTATCTATCAGTACTCATTTGACCATGGTTTTATGAACACCAACCTCTATGTAGAGGGCTTGGTTATGGAATGCTCTTTGGGGTAGATCTTTCTCATAAAAGATTAAATGATTACTTTGTGTGATCTTACCAGCCATAACTTGGAACTGACTAGGATTGAGTTCATTAGGGACTATTGTTTCCAATGCCTTTTCAAGTATTTACCTATGGGTAGGTGGTAGTTTTAACAACTCCAAGATTGAGATTAGGGAAGGTGTTTTCTTTAATTGTTCTACAATATTATAGTCATTTAGTGACTTGATTGCAGGTTTGGGTGGGACTCCTTGAATTGTAACTCTTCCTTGATGGGTGGTTAAGTTACAGTTATTGTCTCCACCTCGTAGAGTCACTATGTTTGACCTATTATCATCAACTTGTGAGAGTGTTCCTAGAAATGTGTCCCCATATGTGTAATTAGCGTTATGGTACTCTTGTTTCTTTACTTTGTCATTTCCTTTGGTATGGTTTGGGATTGGGTTTGAATATATTTGTAGGTCCTTATTCCCAAGACGATGTTCAACATCTACCTCCCCTCTGTCTATTAAATCTTGGATAAGGTGCTTGAATCTCATGCAATTGTTTGTGGTGTATCCTTTGATCATATGGAAGTCACACAAGTCCTCGTTATACCACAATGTTTTGAAACTAGGTTCCTCATAGTTTGGATGATCATTAGTTTTGAGGAGGTTTTTTTGTACTAGTTTGCACATGATTGTTTCCAATGACTCACCTAGTACTGTGAATTTCCTTCTTGGTTGATCGTACTGCGTATGTTGCCCTCCCTGATTTATTTATTTTGTGCATTGTTTGGAACATAGCTTGTTTGTGCTACATGTGGTTTGTTTTGAACTGTGTTCTATGCCTTCCATAACATCCTAGCATCAACCACTCCATCGTTTATGACATTTTTATTTTTAGCCTAGACTTTAGGTTTCTCATTTGAGCTGTTTATTTTAGGAGCACCTCTTGCAATGAGGGATCTCTCAATATTCAATCCCTTCTCAATGGTTTCTTCAAAGTCTGTTGGACATAACATTGTGATTTGGTAATTGATCTCAGGTAAGACATTGGTAATGAATATGTCCACTAATTCCTTGTTAGGAATGGACCATTTACATCTACTAGCCTTGTGTCTCCATCATTGTAGGTAGGAGATAAAAGATTCCCCTTGATTCTATTTGATCATGGACAAGCTTGTGATGGTGACATCTTGCTCAATGTTGAAGGAGAAGTGACTTATGCATTTTTTAGATAGTTCATCGAAGGTTTTGACTGCTGGTGTCAAATGGGTGAACCACTCCACAACATGGCCCGTAAGGCTGCATGGAAATAGTCTCATGAGGTATGATTCATTGTGTCGTACTTCCATGCATGATATAGAGAAATCACATATATGCTCTATTGGATCCCCTCTTCCTTTGTATTTGTTGTGAAACCTGGGTATTTCAAAATTCTTCGGAAAGGGTATTGTAGTGATAGATTGATCGAATGATAATGGGCATATCTCTTAGATAGTATAGGTTTTCTTTTGTTTTCTGGCTTGCATTCCTACTACCTATTGGATGATGGCCTCTAGCCTCATTTCCATGTCTATTTTTGGCACATTTGTTTGTGAGTTATGTGTATAATAGCCTTGCTGTCTCACCATGTTTGGGTCGTATATAGGATATTGTGAAGGTATGAGACCTTGGTAACTATTTTGGGCATATAAATGGTTAGGTCCCTACTAGGTGTAAGGAGGGTTAGCTCCTAGTTGTTGAGATGAAGTATATTGAAGGTTACCTTGTTGATGCATTATCGGGACACCTTGTTGGTAGGATAATTGAAGAAGGGCTCTCTGTGGCACACCTTGCTATTGAGCAGGACTAAACTGAAGGTTACCTTGTTGATGCGTTATTGGGACACCTTGTTGCTGGGTAGGACTAAACTGAAGGTTACCCTATTGATACATTATCGGGACACCTTGTTGATGGGATGAATGTGAAAGGATTTTCTGTGGCACACCTTGCTGTTTGGCCAGACTAAACTAAAGGTTACCCTATTGATGCATTAGTGGGACACCTTGTTGGTAAGACAATTGAAGAAGGGTGCTATGTGGCACACCTTGTTGTTGGGTAGGACTAAACTAAAGGTTATCTTGTTGATGCATTAGTGGGACACCTTGTTGGTAGGATGAATGAAGAAGGGCGCTCTATGGCACACCTTGTTGCTGGGCATGTCTAAATTGAAGGTTACCCTATTGATGCATTATTAGGACACCTTGTTGATGGGATGGATTCAGAAGGGTGTTTTGTGGCACACCTTGCTGCTGTGCTGGACTAAACTGAAGGTTACCCTGTTGATGTGTTAGTGGGACACCTTGTTGGTGGGTCGACTGAAAAAGGGTGCTCCTGTGGCATACGTTGCTATTGGTATTGTTGGTTCAAAAGGGGACCATGTGGTCCACCTTGTTGGTGGTCCTGATTGTTCGGAGGGGGATCTTGTGTTCCACCCTATTGAAGGTATTAACTATTTGGAGGGGGACCATGTGTTCCACCCTGTTGAAGGTATTGACTATTCTAGGACAGGTCAATATTTGAGGTATTTTGAGGTATATATTGTCCAGGAGGAGGATTGTTGTTTGGTGGTTCATACTGTGATGGTTCTCCTTGATACAGTTGTGCCACTGTAGCTTGTTCAACCTGAGTTGGTTTTCTAAATAAGGGGTTCTCTTTGGGTTGACCATCATTTTGTGAGAACATAGGTGGCATGTTTGGCATCTCTAGAGGTTTGGTTATCTGTCTTACAATTGAGTTATGGACCCTAACAGAATAAGGTTGGCATCCTTGAGATATTCTACGTCAAAATCCACCGGTAATTTAGCACCACTTTGTGCTAACTTGAATAAATAGGAGTTTGGATCCTTTCTCAACAGCTTGTCCGTTAGTTTAAGAACCTTGGGGTTGTTGGAATGTTCAAAAAATTCATCCTCGTTTATTTATTCCTTTGTGTTACCTCCTCTATAACTACTTTGTTTGGGTCTTGGTTGTTTTGTTCAATTACTTCCTTCTATTTACGATTTAGTTCCTCTTCACTGAAGGTATTTTTGTACATAGGCCTCTTCTGTGGTGTTTCAAGATCACTTGGACTATAGCCCCAAGGGATACTTTCATCATTTATGGCATTGGTTGGTGGGATGCTAGTGTTGGTTTTGTTTGCTTCCATTTTATTTCTGTGTTGTGACCTCGTGGTTGTCATAAACAACTACCCAACTTTTGTGATTGTTTTTCCTGACTCCTATTGTCTAGAAAAAGACATGGCCTATTGGTGCAAAGTGATAATAGAAGTGATCTAGCCAGTTTTGATTGTTGTGATATCTCCTTGACAAGAAACCTTTGACAAAATTTTTGTAGGGCGATTCTTTGAGAGCCTAAGTATAGATTTTCTCTTAAGGATCTTGCTCTTTCCAGGCCTAAGGATCTTTTGCTTGCAAAAAATCATGAGGGATGTATATTTATTGCCACATAGGTGGTGGTAATATAGGTCTTCAGACTGCTAGGTCTTCCTTTTCTTCCTCTTCGTCTAAGATGATGGATGCGGTGAGAAATTGGAGGGGTGTTTCATTTTTCTCAAATATGAAAGTTATCAAACTGCTTATGATGTCAATTTGGGCACCTTTAATATGTGTGTTACTTGGTTGAAAGATTGGTGCTACAAGGTTTGGTTATTGAATGGGAGCTATGGGTTGCCAAATGGTCATAAGGTGTGATGGTGTTCTGAGGTGGTATGGTGTTCAATATCCTATCATAAGGTCACTCAATTTATATTTCCAAGAGGATCATACCTATTGCCATGTGGGAGGTAGTAATATGGGTCTTCCGACTGCTATGTTTGCTTTTTATTCCTCGTCATTTAATATGATTGATGTAGTGAGAAATTGGCGGGGTGTTTCATTTTTCTCAAATATAAAGGTTCTCAAACTGCTTATGATGTCGGTTTGGGAACCTTCAACGTGCGTGAGACTAGGTTGAATAATAGGTGCTATAAGGCTTGGTTGTTGAACTGGAGCTGTGGGTCACCAGATGGTCATAAGGTGTGGTGGTATTTTGGGGTGGTTTGCTATGAAACTCAAAAACCTAAGGCTTGAGTGTTTATTTGGAATATGGCTACTTTTCTTAAATCCAAATGCTGAAGAACTAGGGTCGATATTCCACTTCCTTGTCTAGAGGATATGTTGTGGGAAAGATATTTGAACTATTTGTGAGTTCCAAGTAACTGTTGATATCATAGAATTTTTGAGTGAAGGAATGATCCTAATGTTTTGTTGGATTTTTATTTCAAATAAGTAGTATGGGAATAATGGATGAGAGACTTTGTGACCAATCTAATTTCCCAAATGTTTTGTTCAAACAATGACCTTATAAACAACTTTAGTTTGTTTTCCCCTAGGTGTTTTAGCCAAAAATACTATGACCTGGCATGGTAGTTTGTAACCTCTGTGTGTTTGTTTTCTCTGTGTTCTTGAGTATGGAAAATGATATAATAGTATTAGATTGACTCAAAAGCATGGACTTTATGTGACCTGAATGTCTATAGCTCAAGTTGTGAAATCACAAAACCCAAGCCATAGTTTCCCCAATGTTTAATTTTATTAAGGTAACCTGAAATAAAAGCCAAAATGTTCAGAAACCTTTAACGATAAATCCTTTCAAGGAGTGCAAAACATAAGGCTTCTTTCACAAGTATACACTAAATCAAAGGGTTTTTTATTTGAAAATGATCCGGTGGATATTTTTAGTGAAAATTGAAGTGTCTCATTTCTCTCTAGAATCTGCACCATCAGAAAGATCTCGGCGTCCTGATTCCAACGCAACTCGAACGGAGCGGAAAGGAGTCCGTTTGTGCAAGTTATGGCCAGTCAAACCTTGGGTCAAACTGGAATCAGAGGGCGTCCAGGAAGTGAAAAAAATGATGTCATCAAAAGTTGTCAAAGTTGGCATCATCACGAAGAGCTCATCAAGACGATTTCGACGACGTTCGTTTCGTCAAAATCCGACATCGTATGCTCAAGATACAGCTGGTCAAAGTTTCAGGTTGACTTGGTGGATTTGAAGGTACAGTGATGACGTTAGCATCCGTACTTGATGACGTCAGCATCTGTGCAGATCAAAATGGACCAATCCGCGGTTGACACATGTCATCCGTATGATGACGTCAGCATCCACGTGGCAACACAGTCATTGGTCCAGTCAGCAGTCCGTACCCCAGTCAGCAGGCCACGTCATCGTCTAGTCAGCAGGCCACGTCAGCTTCCACATCAGCATCCAGTTGGCAGACACGTGAGCTCTTAGTCAGCACCTTCATCGAATCAGGTTTTGCCACGTGGCACCTCCACGGCATGCCACGTGGCCTATATCTCCGTCCGGCGGTTTGGATGTTTTGTTTGGTAAAAACTTATGGCGGGTTTCGAACTCACCACCTACCACATACGAAATCCACGGGCCACCGTTAGACCAAACATAGTGCGCTTTACTATACATAGTGGCCGGTTTTTTTTGTTAAAGAAAACAGTTTGATTTGTTAAAAAAAGGCCAACCGTCGGGTTTGAACCCGTGATGCTCGGGCGAGTAAAAGTATAAGTAGCCGTTCGGCCATCGAACTCCGTTGGGACATATGTGGCATCGGTTTTCTTTGTTGAAACCATAAACCGAATGCCTCTAAAATAAAAACAACCTACCCTATTCAAAGAAATAAAACAAATAAATCAAAACCCATAGGATAAGTTAAGCCCGAAAATGAGAAAGGCAAGGGCTCTAAAATATTGTAAAGGATTAATATAATCCTATTGGGTATTTAAGAGATTTTTATGTGTAAAATTGGGGGATTTAGTTGTTTTTAGGGGGATTTGGAGAATATTGTAAAATCATATGGTTTTATACCATATTGGGTTAATTTTTTGTATTTAAAGGGGTGTGAGGTGAGAGTGGAGGTTAAGTTTTTTTCAGGTGATGAAGTCTTGAAGCTGAGGTGACACGAAAGAGAGGTCTTGTGGAGATTATTTTTGAGCCATTCTTGCACGTCAGAGCGTTGTTATGCTGCCGAAGTGCTTGAAGAATGGTTGTGGTGCACTTGTAATTGATTTTTGGAGTTAATCGGATCAGTCTCTCTATTGGAGCGGACCCAGAGACATAGTCACGTTTGTGACGAACTCCGTAATCAAACAATGTTTGCACTTCTCTTCTTTTCTCTCATCTTCTCTCAGTTTGTTAATTCCTTCATTTTGTTATTTCCTTAAGTTAATTTTGATTTAATTAACTTGGAATAATCATTGAAAAAATTAAGCATTCAATTTTGCAATCTAGTCTAGATCCTATATAGATCAGAAAAACCTGTTCAATGTTTGTTTTGATGTGCTCTTTTTCTTTAAATCAAACATAGAATTTTATGTCACAATTGTTTTTGAATGTAATTGGGAAATTTTAACATTTAACAAGAAATTACAACCCTAGTGGAGATAAACCATCCTCTTAGGTGGGCTTGCGTCATGCTTTGAAGAGACAATTTTACATGCGACTTATTGCACGAGCCTGTAGTCAGACAAGGCAAGTAACTTCTCAGAAGTAAATTTTGATGCACCACTTTCAAAGAATGTTTTGGATAATAGGGTGGCTTCTAAAACAATTGGCTCTTAGTCATGTTCTAGGGATATTATTTTTGGGCACCTATACATGCGGCGTTTTGTTCAATTAAGAACCTTCCAGCCCTTGTAGGTTTTTATGCATCATGATGATACTGAGGAAGAACATGTTGGTACAGGACATCCACACCCGGCGAGTGATGAAATTTCCTCACACTCACAAAAAGATTTATATAGCGGTCTAGAACGAAAGTACCGCTTGAGTCGCCTATGAGTTCTCTAGCGCAATATGTGTCTTAATAGGTAGGCCCTCTAAAAAGGTATGCTTGAAAAAAGTGCAAAGCTCAAAAAGTCCTCACTCACCCAAGATTTCCAAAAGGTGCAAGGGGAGAAGACAAACATTTAGCTTTGCCAATCAATGAATACATGACATACAATTCATAGCAAATTGATTCATTTTAAACACCTCGAGCGGTGTTATCCCCAAAAAATTATGTTAACATAAAGAAAATGTTATTTTTACTTTTGCACCAATTGAAGTGTTCAAGACATCAAGCAGTTAAGATAGCAATGGTGTGAAAACAACAAGAACAATTTTTTCATTTTAAGCCCCAAAATTGAAGTGTTTCTAAAAGAATCAGGCCTTGTCCTTACTAGTCAACAAATATAAATTGTGCGTGTGTCAACAAAATGAAAAATGTTTGCGCTCTTTTTATGCACCAAATTCAAAGGATCCTAATTATGAAAACATAAAATGTGTTCATTTTTAGAGCCCAAAATTGAAGTGTTTTATGTTCTTTTTATGAGCACCAAATGAGAGTTCCTATTTTAGAAAGCTTAAAACTAGTTCATTTTAACAACACCAAATCAAAAGTGAGTTTGTTGTTGTTCATTTTAATGCACCAAAAGAAAGTTCCTAACTTAGAAAATATTCAAATTTGTCCAATTTTAAATAGCACCAAAATAAAATGTGAGAGTTGTTGTTGTTCATTTTAGAGCACCAAAAGAAAGTTCCTAACTTCAAAAAGCTTCAAATTGGTTCATTTTAAAACACCAAAATCAAATATGAGAGTTGTTGTTCATTTTAATGCACTAAATGAAAGTTTTCCTAAGTTTCAAAAGCTTCAAATTGGTTCATTTTAAAACACCAAAATCAAATATGAGAGTTGTTGTTCATTTTAATGCACGAAAAAGAAAGTTTTTCCTAAGTTAAAAAAAATGATGGTGGCTCAAAAAATCTTAAACCAATCATCTTCCTTGCACAAAACAAGTTAATATGTTTCAAATACTACATAAAAATCCATTAATTCCTGCAAAACAAGCAAAATGTTAGCAAGAAGGTTTATTTCAATAGTGCAGGATCCGTGTACTTGTCTTCCAGAGCAAATGCTCAAAAAAAAATCAAATACTAAGAAGAATTTGCAAATGCTCAGAAAACGGGCAAATGCTTAGTTCTAGAAACAAATGCTCACATCTTTCGTGCAGGTAAAAACCCAAAAATTTGCAAAAGCGTGATTTTTAGTGCAAAAGCATAGTTCTTAGTGCAAAAGCTCAGTTCCCATGGCAAAGGCGATCTTTCTATGGAAAATTCTTAGAAATTTCACTAGTCAAAAGCGAGCTTTTGCTAGGTATTGTGTGAAACTTCTCCTGAATGCTCCCAGAGCCCTGTAACTTCAAATTTGCTCATAAAAACATTAATAAGGAGGACCTAGGTCCCACCGAGCATCCTAGAATGTGTGAGGGGGAAATAATACATTAGAAAACGCAAAGCAAGATCAAGATTGAAAATTGAAATTAGAATCTATCTAATCCAAAAACTCTTAATCTATTCCTATTCCATCACTCATGAAATGAACAATCTAAGCTATTTGAACTTACGAAATGAAATCCTAAGATTAACACAAAGAATTCAAAAGCAAAGGAGAGATTACCATCCTATGTTGGAGTATATTTGCATGATGTTGGGTTGTTTGTATCACTGCAAAGCCTCCATTATTCGTGTGCAAAAGCTTGATGAACAATGCTTGGTTGGTCGAAAAAGGTTGAAGCTCTATTAATGGTGATTGCGACAACACTTTGTTGCAAAAGCATGTTGATTCTCCGATCCATATTCGTGAGGAGAGAGGTTTGTTATATAGGAAAAGAGATTTTGAATTGATGATCAAGATCGCGTTGGAGAATATCCAGATCAACGATCAAATGTGTTGAGAGGATTTAGACATGAGAAGATTGTGCAAAGTTGATTGCACAATTTGGGTGATTGAAGAATAGATTGGTTAGTTAGGGTTTAGATTGGTCAGTTAGGATCTGATTGATCAGTTAGCAACTGATTGATTTTAGTTAGGAAATAAATGGTTGAGTTAGCAAAATTAGATCATTGAGTTAGCAAATTAGATTGCTCAGTCAACAACCCATGATTTTCTCAATCAAAAAGTGGATGAGGAATTTGAATTAATTAATTTAATTAATTAATTCCTTTTTGGAGTTTGATTTTTGATAATTGATTTGAATAGTTTGATTTAATTATTCAAATTTTGGAGGGAAAGTGTCATAATTAAATTATTATGATTTAATAATTTAATCAATTTAGAGGAATAAGGTGAATTAGTGACGTAATCAAATAATTAGCATTGTTTGACTAATTAGGGCGAAATAAGATTAGATTAGGAATTTATTAAATAAATGTAATTTATTTAATTAGTCGAAATGATGTAACATGAATTAATCAAATAACGTTGTTTTATTCAATTAATAGTAGAATTAGGGTTTTCGAAACTTTTATTAAATAAACGGTATTTTATTTGATTTGTCAAGAATGATGAAAAAGTGAATTAATTAAATAACATTGTATTATTCAATTAATAGAGAAAATTAGGGTTTCTTGAGGTTTGATGTTGTTTGATGATCGTGGGATGATTTTGAGATGATTCAAGATGTTTCAGAGATGTTTCAAGATGTTCTAAGATGTTTCAAAGATGTTCCAAGGTTATTCTGAGATGTTTCGAGATGTTCTGAGTTGATTTAGAGTCATTTTGAGTTGATTCTGAGACATTTCAAGTTGATTTAGAGTCGTTCTGAGATGTTTTGAGTTGATTCTGAGATGTTCCGAGTTGATTCAGAGTCGTTCCAAGTTGTGATAGGTGTTAAGTCAATTTTACATGTTTACAGTTATATTTCTAGTTTTATCTCTGTTAAGAACTCTGGTTTTTTGTTGGATACTTTACTAAGGTTATGCTTATATAACCTTTTTTTGTGGATGGATATTAAGATGGACTAGTTATATCTTTCTGGGATTATTGATAGTTTTATAATGTTTGATGCGGTTGGTATAGGCTAATGTTTTTGGTTGATTGGGTTTGGGGAAGTGGTTTTCTTTTTGTCTTGCTTCCTCCATTGTGTTGTTTTGTCTTACTGTTGGTCTCTGGACTACTGTTCTTTTTTGTAAGGGTCAGGGCCCTTTCCCTGCTTACTCAATCAAAAAAAATGGTGCCATTGCACACATGAACCATACAATTATGGAGTGAGCTAGATGTATGTTGAGCAATGCTAGTTTAGAGTAGAAATTCTAGGAAAAGGTTGTTTCTACTTAACCTATTTCTTGATCAATAAATCACCCACTACAACTCTTGATAATAAAATACTTGAAGAAGTATGGATAGGTAAATCTGTCAATTATTCCTTTTTGCATGTATTTGGTTCTATTGCTTATGCTCATATTCCTAAAGAGAATAAAAAAATTGTACTTGAAGTCCATAAAGTGTATTTTTCTTGGCTATGTAGAAGGTACAAAGGGGTACAAATTGGGGGATATTGTTTCCCATGAGGTTATAGTTAGTCGAGATGTTTATTTTAATAAAAAATCAATGCAAAGAGGTAAAGAACAACAAAGTACAAAATTTATTCCAATTGAAGTGGAAAGATATGATGATAATCTATAGGTACCAGATGAAAATCAGCAAGATGAACAACAACCAAATGAGCCACAGGGTGATATATTACCCTTTGTAAGGAGATCCACTAGAGTATCCAAAGCAGCTGAAAGGTAATCTCCTAATTTTAATTTTGCTTATGCTTTACTAATTGATGTTGGTGAACCTAGTTCATAGCATAAGGCTTGTGAATCTGAATGTGGAGAGTTGCCATGGAAGAGGATATGGAAGCTCTTCATAAGAACAAGACATAAGAGATTGTACCATTGCCTAAGGGGAAAATAGTTATTGGGAATAAGTGGGTCTTCAAATTGAAAACTGACATAAATGATAATTTGGAGAGGTATAAAGCTCGATTGGTGACGAAGGGGTATGTACAAAAGTTTGGTATTGATTTTGATGAATTTTTTTCACTTTTTGTATGGTTAAGTACTATTAGAGTTGTTTTAACTCTAGTTTCTAGTCTTGATTTGGAGTTAGAATAGCTAGATGTAAAAATAACTTTCTTGCATGGTGATCTCATAGAGGATATTTATATGCAGCAACCAGAAGGTTTTGAGGAAGGAGACAAGGAGAATCTTGTTTGTAGGTTGAGAAAATCATTGTATGGTTTGAAATAGGCGGTAAGGTGTTAGTACAAGTAGTTTGATTCCTTCATGATGAGTTTTAGTTTTAGCAGATGTGAGGCTGATCATTGTGCCTATTTTCAAAGGTATGATAATGACAGTTTTATTATTTTTCTTCTGTATGTTGATGATATATTGGTAACATGTCCCAACATGAATAAAATAATTCATTTGAAAGCTCAGCTTGCTAGGGAGTTTGAGATGGACTTAGGTAAAGAAAATCCGATTCTTGGTATGAGGATACACAAAGACAAAAACAATAGGAAAATATGGTTGTCACAAAACTTATGTGGATAAGGTTTTGCAACACTTCAATATGAAAAATGCACAACCAATCAGTACTCCATTTCCTATTCATATCAAATTTTCTTTATAATAGTTCCCTAGCACAAAAGTGGAGAAGACATAGATGTCTTGTGTACCATACCCATCAATAGTTGGTAGTCTTATGTCATGGTGTGCATCAGACCAAACATTGCACAAGTAGTGGGAGTAATCAATCATTACATGGAAAATCTAGGTCCCGAGCATTAGATGGTTATGAAGTGGATTCTTGGGCATTTAAGAGGCACTTTTGATGTTGCTATCTATTATAGTGGGAGTAGTCTTCAGGTTAATGGGTATGTGGATGCAAATTTTGGTGGAGAGAGAGAGATAAGAGAAATTCCACTATAGGTTATGTTATCTCCTTAGTTGGAGATGCAGTTAGCTAGGTATCAAAGTTATAGACAATGGTGGAATTGTCTACTATTGAAGTTGAATATATGGTAGTAACATAGGCTAGCAAGGAGGCAATCTGGCTTCATAGAATTTTAGGTGAATTACAGGTAAAATAGGACATGGTGTGCATTATAATAGCCAAAGTGCTTTACACTTAGCATGAAACTCATCATATCATGCTAGAACAAAGCATATGGATATTCAATATCACTTTGTACGTGAGGTGGTGGAAGGAGGACAAACATCTTTGTCCAAGATACACATTGATATAAACCTAGTAGATATTTTGATGAAGTCCATTGGTAGAGGGAATTTCATCTAGTGTAGAACTTCTCTAGGCTTGCATGTTACTTGCTGATTGGCAGCATAGGCATTGGTCTTTTAGTATGAGGATTTATTCGCAAGAGAGGAATTTGACATCAAGTGGGAGATTGTTGGAATATGAAGTCAATTTTATTGTTGAAATATGAAGGTAATTTTATTTTTGGTGGTTTTGAAAAATGTTTGACATGTAGTTGTATGAGTCACACTTTCTATTTTGGAAAGTTTTGTTTGACAAGGACTCTACAACTCAAATTTCTTATACTTTGTCGAAGTCATGTTTTCGATAACTTTTGAAGATTTTTGTAATTGAAAATTTCTTGAGAAATAAACTATGAAATATCTTTTCTTGTGGTTTTTTCTTGGTATAATTTTACCATGTTTTCCACGTAAATACTGTGTTAAAGTTGTGCTTATTTTTGTCTCTATTATTTTGCAATGCAAATTTTCTTATAGTCTTGAGGGTAGTGAATCCCCTCTACATTTTGGTGAACCTGACGTGAAATAAATCATTTTGGATCTTTTTCTTCAAAATTTCAATGTTTTTGATAATGCTTTTTTTAAAGAGGATTTTGATATGTTGGATGATGCCTTAGATGATTTCTTAGAGGAATCTCTTCCTACTCAAAAATATGATAAGAAAACTTTTTTATTAAAAAATTCTTCTTTGCAAGTCAAAGAGTCTATAAATGTAGTCGTAGTCTCAGCTACCCCTTAAAGGCCTAAGAGACTGGTCATTTATGAGACTTTGGCTAGCCATCTCCTAAAATAATTCATTCTATTCATGGGGTCCTTGTTGAAAGTGATACATCAGACCTTTACATGAGATTCATACAATCTAAAATTCCCTCTTATAGAGAAATAGCCCATACCTATAATACTGGAAGAAATAAAAAAAATGTTAATCAACCTACTTCTTTACCACCTTCTCAACCAAGCCATCCTCAAGCACCTAAACCTATAGCTAAGCCACCGAGTGGGTATAACCTTGTCGAACAACTTCACATTACTCCCACCAAGATCTCACTTTGGGATTTGCTTTAGACTACTCTAGTTTATGAAGGTATGCTTTAGAAAGCCTTGCAAAAGATCCTTTTGCCTTCTTCTACTAGGCTGATGGATATTAATGTGTTGATAGATCATATTCATGTGGATTGGCCGAATATTACATTTTGTATGCATGAACTCCCCTCCAAAGTACAAAGGCAAGTGGATACTTTGATGATAATAGTTTATATTAATAACATTGGTATTAGACGTACTCTCACTTATACTAGTTTGGTACTCAACGTATATAGCATTGAATTGTTGCCTAAAATTAAAGGTGATTCAACCTCCCTTACTGCTTCTTCCTTGTATATTCATGGATTCGATAATGCTGGCCAACAAGCCTTAGGCACAATAATCTTGCCTCTAAGGTTAGGACTTGTTATCGTCTTGGTATTGTGAACTTCATGTGAAAAATATAGAATTATACTATACAACACTCCTTTGAAGGTTTATAGTATCGTTCTATAACCACCATTATCTCTTTTATCTTCTCCAAGCATTTGAGGTGGTAGTATTTTGTTACTTTGCTCTTGTTTTTTTGTTACACTTGACACCTTCAGATATTCACTTCTTGGCTATTACTCTCTCTCTCTCTCATGCACACTAGTTTTTCACTCCTTATAGACATGGGAGTGACATTCATAGATTGGTCACCACTTTTACCTTCCTAAACATACATAGGATAAAAGCACACACTATTTTCTTTCATATTAGATGCTTGTGGAGGTAAAAAGACCAAAATAGGGGCTTGACCATTTGTGGAAAGCTCCTAAGTAGCCCCCATATTTTCCTTCTCCATAGCTACAAATTTAATTTGGGTTTCTTCAACATTTTTGGGTTTTATTTCTTTTATTTCTTCTCTTTCTATAATTTTCATTTTATCATTGTATAGATAATTTTTTATTATTGAAATTTATACCATACATGGAGTTTTTGTTGTGTCTTTTTCTCAATATGTGTGTAGATGAGCACAATGTTTGAGGTTACAAGTGATTTTTCTAGTGTGCAATCGAAATAAAGAAAAAGGGGTCCTATGTCCCTTTTTTTTAGAATAATAGGATCTAGGTGCCTTTATCTAAGATTTCATGAGAAAGAGAGAAGATCACAAAGGGGTAGGATTGAATTTCGACCTTGAGGTGAGCTAACCCTATTTTGAGATCTTGGATCTCAGCTTTCTTATGATAAAAATTATTGATTTGCAATATTGGGAGATTATTTTAAATGCATTAACAAACTAAATTGTATGACCTAACACTTGAAATGAAAATTTCTATAATAATAGAAATAAAAATGATAGTTTGTAAATAGATATGGGAAGTGCAAAAATGGTAAACCTATTCAGAAAAGTGGGTTTAAAGACATGTAGTAGGAACCATTCACCCAAGGGTGAATGGGTATTTGTACAGGGTTTTCCCTCAACTTTGAGGGTCCTCTGGTGCAAGATCTAAGCTTCTGTTTGCCCTAGGTTTCACTGTTGGAAAGTCATAAATAATTTTTGAATCTAAGTTTCTATGTCTTGACCATAATGTTGACAACAAATGCAACTTTTTAAAATTGCTCCTTTGATCAACTTTTAGTCCTTCTTCACTAGTAAATTTGCACATACAAAGAGAGAAGAAAAATTATTTGTTTTTGGGTGAATAGGGGTTTACCTTAGTCAAACCTCAGTTTGGTAATTAAACCTTGATAACGAAATGATGATAAATGGAAGGAATTGATGAATGGAAAATGCTATGTTACAACTCACCAAGCCCTTAATGCCTGCCTTTAGAGGACTAAAGTCTAACACATTTCTCTAAGGTCTAGATCTTGCATGAATTGGTTTGATTGATTGATTGATTTGATGCTTGAATGCTTGAAACCTACATCACAATGTTACTTCCAAAATATGATATGAACATTAACATGATGATATGATCTTGATTGTTGTTGTAGATGATTGATAATGTTTATCTTCAATGCTCTTCACAATAATTTTTTTTAATTAATATAACCTAGTTTTGGGAGGTCCAAGAACCAAGAAAAAAGCACGGGTAAGACGCATGGGCATAAAAAATGCAGCATCAAAAGCCAATGCAGAAGCAACAAGAAAGGCCGCTACATTGGATGCTCCTCATTAATTATACACCAAACTTCCAGAGGGAGGAAGCATTCCCAAGTTTTTGATGCATTTCTAGTTTTGCTGCTCAGACCCAGTCTGCCACTCTATTGCCTTTCCTGGCAGTGTGAGATCCTAATCTCCTCCATTTCATTTAACACATACTTTGCAACTTTATCTACCACAAATAATATCCAGTTGTGTAAGAGGTTTCCAAACAGTGCTTCAACGACCAATTTTGAATCACCTTCTATCCACAACCTTCTCCAGACTTTGTCACTCGCTATCAGTATTCCCAATAAAGCAACCTGTGCCTCAACCAAATTGTTGGATTTGACACCACAGTTGATGGAGTAAATTAGCATGGGGTATCCACGATGGTCTCTAAAAACACCTCTGCCCCCAACATTGCCAGGATTTCCCTTAGCAGCACTGTCAAAGTTTCACTTGATCCTACCTCTCTCCAAAGCCTCCTACTTACACTTCAAGCTATCTTTAGGCACTGAGACACATGCTTGTGAGATCCAATAGAAACATGGCTAGGCATTGGCCACCCCCTCTCATCATCCCTAAGCATCTAATCAAAGTTTTGTTAGGGTTAGAGATGGTAGATATCTAACAATTAAATGCAGATTTAATTAATAAATAGAGAAACTAATGCACACAGAGAATAAATAATAACACAAAAATTTAACGTGGTTCACCCAATCCGGGCTACATCCACCAAACCGCAACCATCCAATACTTTTATTATCCAGTGTAAAACTTATTACAATCTTGCGAATAATCGCATTTTTCATCATATTGAAATACCCATCCGAACCCCTTTTTAACAAGCTTAGAAGCTTCCAGATTTTAGGGTTCTACAAAATCGGATTTTTATTTTTTCATCGATTTTTCCCTTTTTCGGTGATCACGCGAAAAAGTAGGAAGAAAATTTTTCTCGGGGGCTGTTGCCCCCGAACCCCTACTCGGGTCCCGGCCCGGCCTGGGACCCCGACAAGGATAGGGGCTAGGGTGTATAGTATACCATGGGCTATACAGTTTAGCATGATCAGTCACCACATACCAACAAGTTTTTGTTTGCCTCCCCAATCTCCCCTATGGTTCCCTCAATACCATCCCATATCCTCTTGGGGGACCTCTCTTCCCCTTTGAAAATGCGACGATTTATTTCAATCCACAAATTCCCAAATAATAATTGAGGGAGCCACCTCCAAAATCGTGACTAGACCTGGGATCATAACCTTAAGCTTCCAAGAGTTGAGAAGGCCAACCATATCCTTAGGTAGCACCCAAGCCACCCCCTACCTATCAAGAAATTTGTTCCAAATCTGCCAGGTGACTGAACATTGTATAAAAAGGTGATTATTGTACTCTTCCCATTGCTTGCACATAACACATCTTGAGGGAATCGACTTGCCATATAGTTGCAACCTATCCCAAGTTAGAGCCCGCCCCTTCCAGACAATCTAGAGAAAGGCATTCATTCTGGGGATCCCAAATTTGCACCATATTTTGTTTTCCCCCTAAAGTGCGGGCTTACAAAAATATGAGAGAAAAACCATTTTTGATAGTGACATCCCCACTGTCGTGGCCCCTCCATAAGATTACGTCTATTTTGGCTTCCCCGATTAGTGACCACCTGTCAAGTTTGTCTTGAAGTTCCTTACAGTGTGAATTCATTTCAGCCACAAGGGCTCGTAAACGCTTCCATTGCCTTTGAGGGGAAACTCCCTCTATGTAATCAACAAATCTCTCCCCCACAAGAACCTCAAAGTGTGTCACCAAAGGACTGTAGGATGTATTTTCGCATAATGCCTTGTTTTCTAGCCATTTGTCCCTCCAAAAGTGTATCTTATCCCCTCTACCAAGCTTCAAAATTAGGTCTAGCTTCAAGTATATGCACTAGGTCTTGAGAAAGTTCCATATGCATGAGCCCTTTGGAAGATCGAAGGTAAATAGGTTATCCACATTATTGTTGAGATAATTTTCCTATAGAATACAACTCCAAAGCCTCTCATTCTCCTTGTATATTCTCCAAACCAGCTTGGTCCCTAGAGCCAGATTCATATCTTTGCATTTCCGTATGCCTAACCCACCATGCTTGGTTGGCCTGCACATGTCATCCCATTTGACCAAGTTGTATTTGAACTTATCTTCACTTCCTCTCCAAAGGAAGCCTCTCTTGACCTCTTCCAAGTACTTAGCAACCTTATTTAGAACCTGAAAGGCAGACATTGGGAAGACTGGGACAACCATAAGGGAGGCTTTAATGAGAGTAATGCTTCCTGCCATTGAAATCCACTTGCCCTTCCAAGAGGCTAACATCGACTGCATTCGACTAGTGAGACTGCTCCATTCCCTCTTAGACTGCTCCATTCCCTCTTAGACGATCATCTTCCTATCAAGGGCATGCCCAAATACTTACTAGGAAGAACATCGACCTCATACCCAAAGGTTCTTTGTATTGCTTGCCTGTCAAGGGAGCCATCCTTTAAAAAGAAGATTTTTGACTTTGAGATATTGACCTTTTGTCCCGTGGCCTCCTCGTATTTGTTTAGAATGCTTTTGAGTGTATGTGATTCTTTATCCTTCGTAGTGACAAACATGAGAGTATCATGCATGAATTGTAAGTGGGTGATATGATCAGCCCTGCTAGTGACTTGGAGTCCTTCCAAGTTGCTAGACTACTTCTCCTTCTTCAAGTTTTTTCCAAGAACCTTAGCAACCAGGAGGAACAAAAAAGGGGATAGCGGGTCACCTTGATGAAGACCTTTCTTGGCAGCAAAGAAATCAATGGGAACCCCATTAACCAGAACAACATAAGAAGGAGTTGAGATGCATCTAAATATCCACCTGCACAAAGATTCGTTGAAACTAAATCTATTCATGACCTCTATCAAGAGGCTCCAGGGGACCCTGTGGTAAGCTTTATTCATGTCAAGTTTGATTATCATTCCCTCTCGCTTCTTGATTAGAGAAGACTAAATCACCTCACGAGCAATAATAATGCTATCAAGAATTTGTCTATCTTTTAGGAATCCACTCTATTCTTCAGATATTAGATTATGCAAGCATGCCCTAAGTTTGGTAGCCATAACTTTGGCCACAATCTTGTATATCATGTTGCATAAGGCGATGGGTCTATATTGGTCAAAGGAGCATGGGTCCTTAACCTTCGAAATCAAATCCAAGAAAGTCATATTCCATGACTTCAAGACAACTCTACGTTTCCTACTTTCATCCACAACCCTCCACACATCTTCCCCTATTAGCTCCCAATACTTTTGGAAGAACTTTGCTTGAAATCCATTTGGCCCAAGGGCCTTCCTGGTGTCGAGAGAAAAGTTTTCTCTTTTGACTATCTCCAAGGAGAAAGGAGATAACAAGTAAGAATTTTGATCCTCTATAATGAGTTGAGGGATACATCTCTTCTTGAACTTGGGGCATGAAAGTAGCTTGGGTGCCTAGCAAGTCACGAAAAAAGTTTAGGCCTTCCTCTTTGATGGCTATAATGTCTTCCAAAATAATATTATTTGCTTTTCTTATTCTCAATGTCTTATTGTGATGCCTCCTTATCTTGGCTGAAATTTGAAAGAACCTAGTATTACAATCACCTTCCTGCAACCATTTTACCCTTGATTTATACTGCCAAAGAATCTCTTCCATCCTTAGCAATCAATTTAGCTCACTAGCTAGTTTAGACTCTTTTTCTCTGTATTCTTGAGTGTATCCCAAGTCGGAAATGACAGACTCCACTTTTCTAATTTTAGCTTCTACCATGCTTTTGTTGACATAGATATTGCCCATGACCTCCTTGTTCCAATCCCCAACCTTCCTCTTGACAACTTGTAACTTACCAGAGATAATATACCTCTTGTAGCCTTTGATCTCCATGTTCCACCAATTTCCAACCATCTCATCAAAGTCTAGGTGCTCATACCAAAAGGACTCCATCTTGAATGGTATGCTTTTGGGTTTACTTGGATTACATAGTGTTATGGTTATGGGCCAATGGTCAGAACCACCATAATTCCTAACCTCTGAGACAAAACCCCCTAAATCCAGAAACCACTCAAAGTTCAGAAAGAAGTGGTCAAGTCTGCACTGTATATTGTCCTCCCCCACCCATTTGTTGTTCCAAGTAAACCGTCCCTCTCTTGTCTTAATATCCACCAAGGCTAGATCTTCGCATAACCTTCTAAATTGATGGATCCACAGTTGCCTAAAACATGTCCACCTCTTTTGTCTTCAGGGGCCATAATATCATTAAAGTCCCCTCCCACAACCCAATTCCTCGAGTTGTGAATTTTCCTGAAGGATCGGAGATAATCCCAAGTGTCTTGCCTTTCAATTGAATTGTTCAGACCATAAACATTGGTTAAGAGGCCCTTATTTCCACTCATTACATCCTTAAATTTGATGGAGATACAATATTGTTTAGAGTCAACCGTGGTGCAGAAAAAGTTGTTTTTATTCCAGATTATTGCAAGACCACCAACAAACCCCATGAAATCTTGAGCAATACATTCACCATTCCTCTAGATCCTATGTAACATCACTAGAAGCTTACCACCATTCAACTTGGTTTCTTGAATGAGCACAAAGTCAGGGGATTCTATCTCAATTAACCACTTAAGCAAGCGAATTTTATCAGGGTTGTTCAATCCTCTGATGTTCCAGCTAATGTATTTCATTTTGAACTTGCTATAGGGGGGTGCTCACCCCCATGAGAAACATACTTCCTCATTGATTCCTTAGAGACATTCTCAAGTTATTTCAAAGCCTTGGATTTGGCCTTATAGGCATTCATTTTTCTGCCTTTGGTGTTGAATACCCTTGTGTCGACAGTCAGTGAGGAATTGCAACCAATTTTTTTTGTTTGTCTAGTTGCAATGTTCCATCCATTTTCTTTGTTTTCCTTCTCTTTACTTTCCCCCTTGTCCTCTTGCCTATCCAAACTCTCCAGACCAATAAGAGGCATCATGAATTCATTCTTATCCAATAGCATGTCTTCACACATTTTGGCACTGCCCCCAAGGCCATACCCTCCTGATCGAATCCTTGAGGCAACATAGTGCATAGGTTGATTGGATTGGAAGGCGTGGCTTTTCTTGAACCACCACCATTCTTGTTATTGGAGGCTTCCAACACTTGAAAAACACACGCAGGGCTTGAAGGAATACCTTTGTCTCTACTAGTGATGTTTGAGTTCGTCTTACACCTTTCATCCACTTTCTTCTCTGATTCACCCTTAGTTGCCTCTTTCCCCTTGCTTGACCCCATTCATGGACATGATTTAGCCATATGCCCCATCCTGCCACACTTAAAACAATTCATAGGTAGCCCCTCATATTTGACTGCTTGTATCTATACCCCCAAAATTAAGGATAGTCAAATTGATAGTTTTACCAGTTTGCTTAGGTCTATCCATACACATATCCGCACTTGGTCCCGGAGTCTTCATGCACCTGTAGGTTCCTCTCCATGAATGAACACTCCTATTGAGTCACCGATTAGTTTGTATATATCCTTTGATTTGAGCACCTACGTTAATTTGTGAAGACTTATCCAAAGGGGTACCCTGTTGATCATCTCCTTCTTGGGATTGAATCCTGGGGTCCATGCTCTCAGATATAGACCAACACTCCCAAAAAACCACGGGCCTCCCTTGATAATGTCATCCCTCTTAGATTCTGAGGAGAAGGTCATCTATATGAATCCAAGAGGTAGGAGTCTAATTGCTGGGATGGTTCCATGCCAGTGCGTGTTACACCAGTTCCTAATTTGCATCAGGGATGTCCAGGCCCCAACAAATTTGGAAATCATGATCATCTTCCTAAGCCTTTCAACCTTATATTGGAGCTTGTGTTCTAGAATAATCACATCTAGGGCATCTTGAGAAATTTCCAAGTTAACATTTCTGATTGCCACCATCTCACAATGCTCCAAATTCGTGCCCTGGTGCCACTCCTGAACAACCTTAACAAACAGTGAGCCCATTGTAGAAGCTCCTTCTTGGTTTTCCTTCGCTTCATCGCTGTTTGCGAAAATGTCCTACTTTTCCTCGAACCCCTGCTTCCCTTTGCTTCGATTTCACATTGTTCTCTTTACCTTATGCTCTTGACAATAATATTTTCTATAGGATTTATCTCATAAAGTGTGTTAGGATACTTAGATTTGAATTGATAAAATAACTATACTTATAGGTGTTTATCTAATTTCCCAAAAAATAGATGCCAAAAGATGACAATTGAAACTTGAATTTGAATCATTAAAAGGCCACCAAAAACATATTAAAAACTGAGACCTAGCACTTAAAGGGGACCCATTCGCCCTTGGGCGAATGGGTCGTAGGACCTAAATCTAGGACACACAATTTCCAAGGTGTTTTAATTAATGTAGGAATTTTCTTTTAATATATGTTTCCCTTTTGGAAAACAAGAATAATATGGCTTTAGAATGCATAATTTAGGTAATTAAAAGCTTAATTAAGTATAATTAATTAAGGGACCCAAACATAATGTGAAATTGTGAAGGTATACAATTTCCTACACTACAACAATATTATAACAACATTATGGATGGTAGTAATTTGTGTGGGAATTCACGTGCAACACATGCATCCTCAGTAGAGAGCTCCAATGTTCAACTCCATGTTCCATTTAATTTAATGTTTTTTAAATTTTGGTGTTACTTTCTTAATTTTCTATCTCAATTAGCAATAAATTATCATTTTCTATTTAACTCTATATTAGTTTAGCTTAGCAAAATAATATTCTTCTATATTAAAACAATTTCTAAGATAATCTAGTTGCTTTTGGCTCTTTTATGACATAGAAAAAACTCAAACTTCACATTCAAATTCAAATGCTAGATTCATCCTAGAGTACTTTAGGAAAATCATTTGATTTAGAGAATAAAAAGCTTTTTAAAAATTCACTTTTCCTACATTACACTTTAAACAATAAATCATCTTGAAACAAGTAATTTAATTAGTTCTAACTACACTTCTCAGTGCTTTACATGATTTCCATGCCTCAACAAAATTTGCAATATTTTATTCAAATTATTTATTTAATCAAAACTAGCAACTTCAATTCTCATTTTCATCAAAAAGTTATATCTTTGTTTAACACATCAACTACTCTATTAGATATACCACTTCTATGTTTCAACACAAATGAATAAATATATAGAAATTCAACCCATTTGACATGTCTTTGACTCAACTTGCCTTATCTATTTAGATATTGCAAATCTTGGTGATTAGTATAAAAAAAATTGATTGCAAATAATGTCTTCATTTGTTTAGTGCCTATATAATTATATAGAATTCCTATTCACGAAAAATATTTTTTCTTATCATAATTCAATTTCTCACTAGAGTAATTAATAAGTCTCCTTTCTTGACTAAAAGAACTCTAGTTGCAGTCCACTTGCATCACAATCCACTTGAAATAGCTTTTCAAAATATATTAAAGCTAAAATAAGTTGTTCTATCACATCTTCTTAAACAACTCAAAACTAATATTAGATGCACAATGGTCCACTATTTCTTATCTCCTCTCATATTTTTAGTAATAAGTGTATGTATTCTATTCAAAATATTTAAAAACTTCCTATAAAAACTCTCTAATCATGAAAAACTCAAAGTTTGATTTTTTTTTACTAATGTGGGATATTCTACAATAGATTTTACTTTATGGTTCCATTTTCAAGCTGCTAGAAAAAATAACACAACCCAAATACACTAGGTTCTCTTTCATTAACTGACATTTCTTATCATTCATCAATATTTTATCTTCCTTAGCCTTTGCAATACTAGAATGATATGTTCCAAATTTTCTTGTGTACTCTTAATAAAAATAAAATGTCATACAAATATACAATAAATTTATCATCATTCTCTTTTTTCAAAAAATAAATTTACCAAGATATGATTTTATAACTTCAGATCCCTTAACCTCACAAAGTATTAGGTTTATTATTTAATCCAAACCTTCTATTGTCTTACACATATTTTTCACTAATGTCCCTCTTATTTTGATATGATGATATGCGCACATGATATTGATCTTTTTGAAATATGTGGCTCCACTCAAGCAATCCATAAGATCATCCATCATTGGTAATAAAAAAATGTACTTAATAATTGTGTTAGCAACTCAAGAGTATGTATACATTCTCCATTATTATCCTTTCTTTGTTTCTAGTACTTGACAACTCAATCTTTCTCCAATAATTTTTTTTCCTCAATAATTATTCAAATTTCATAGTCAACTCTTCATTTTTAGTTGGTGTCAACCTATGACCTTCCTTATTAGGTAAAATTGTTCCCAATTTTAGATCTATATGATGAATTATGCTTCTAACTGATGATAACCATTCTCGTAGGTTATTAAGTGTTAGATCCATACAATATATTATGCTTCTCATTGATGACAACCCTTCTAGTGGGTTATCTAAAGTCATATCATTGTATTATGCCAATAAGTTACATATATCTATAGGTGTGCTAAACTATATACCTTTTTTTTACAGTTTCTACTTGAAAACATTGAGGAATAACAACAAACTAGATCTTCTCCTACTTAATATCCTTAAAAAATTGCTTACCATTCACCAACAACAACCTTGTTGTATCATTCATTCTTCCAACTTTCTCCTCTAGGGGTAAAAGTACTTGTTTCACTCCATCTTTCATTAATCTATAAGTATTTAATCTATCATCATGTTTAGGTTTCCTATCAAACTACCACTTTTTACCTAATGAAATATGTCAAACATCAACAAGTGTTATATCAAATTACTATTCATATTCATAAATTGTGTTCTTTAATTTAATAAGGGACTTTTCACTAGCCAAAAATTTACGATCCTTTTACAACTAAGATACTTTATAAAGACTTGGATGCTATATCATTTTTAGATTCAACATTTCCACCATTTCACTTGTAATCAAATTATCGATATTACCACTATAAATGATTACCTTGTATTTACATTTGCCTCTAGATTTCCATACAATCCTAAATAATATTTCTTTGACTTGGTTTATTTTGATATATTTCAATTTTTAGGAAATTTATTCTCATTAGTAATGAATCATCTTTTTTTGGCATACTTATATGTTCAACACAAGAAGAAACTTCTTCATAACATGCATTACTATTCTAATTCTCTTAGATCTTATGACATAAGTTCTTTATGACTATTTGCATTCAAAGGCTATATAAAATAAGTTCCTTTAAATAATATTCTTCCACCTCTTCCACATATTCTTGTATTTTCAATGATAATGATTAGATATACCTTTTTAATATCCTTCAATACTTTCTTTTTCTTCTACCTCATTGTTATAAATTCCTCTATCACCACCATGATATCTTACTATCTAGAATCTACCACTTTTTACTTATTTTTCTTGTTCTAAAATATCCTCTTCAACTTCTCTCTAGCCTTTAGGGAAAATTGGTACACTTCATCAATAGACTAGAATATTAATCTACTTATATGCCTTATCACCTTCTCTCGACTAGCCTCATGATAGATAACTATTATTTTCAAACTATATATTTATTAGTATAATATTTCACACTCATATCCTTCTACCTCAAAATCTAGAAGTTCTTTAGTAGTTGTAATTGATAAATTGGAGGAATCAACTTAAAATTTATTCTATATACTACCCATCCCATTTTTAAAGATTAATATTTTATTTCCCACTCCCTTCTAATTATATTTATTTTTTCTATGTAGAAGCATGACCTTTAAGCTTTATTTCTAAAAAATTCACTCTATTAGAATCAGGGCTTAAATTTGACTGTCGACCTTGCCCGTCAACAAATTTTTTAATGATGGTTATCTATTCAAAGGTGCCCTTAAAACATTATGATATACCTTAGTGTAAGTAAAATTATATATAAATCAAATATATATATCATTATAATTCTATATAAATTTTGAAAGTCTATCCAAAATCTCTCCTTTCATCTGATACAATCTTCTTAAAATTTTGATTGTATTTTACGGCAAAAATCTCTAAATACAGTCATACAGCCATAAAATTTAAGTCCTGATTAGAATAAAAAAGCCTCACTCAAAAAGTTAATCTAAATTAGTCAACCAACGAATCAATTCTTCATGATTCAAACTATTAGCATAATTAGAAATATCAAATCTATTTCTCTAGTCAATATTAAAAATAATATTCAATATTTTTCCTCTTAATTTTCTTCTTCCATTATAGCATGTTTAACTAGTCATCTATCAACTTGCTCAATTTCTTCAACATTTTTATCATCATCCATAGGATTGTGACCACTTACTTCATCTTCTTCTAAAACATCCAATTGAAATGGGACATTCCTTGTCATATATATATATTTACTAAATTCACTCAATAATATGGAGAACACCTTGTCCTGTTCCATCCTTTGTGGACATTTTTTAGATTTGTTATAAACTACATCATAGTAAACAATATGTTCATAATTGGATTTATAACACACCAAGGAAACTTCTACCCAATAACCTGGTGCTAGAAGGCTATTTAATCTTCTCTTATTCTATTTACTTCAATATTAAATTTTATCTTTGATACCATTTGAAAAATTCATTCTTGGAGGGTCTAACTAAGGACTATTTAATCAAATACTAAATGATAATACTAAACAAATTTATATAGTAACATAAAATTCACACACTAAACTAATTTATTGAGTCCAACCATAATTACATCACAAATTCAACAACTCCAATACAATTCAATCTTCAAAATTTTAATTACAAAATAGATATGTGGATTACTCAATAGTTTACTACTAATTTTCATGTTTCTCTTCCTAAATTATTGTCCTCAAATGATATTGTATTTCTTATAGAAGAAAGATGAAAAAACGTGTGCCAAGTAAAAGTTTAGTACACCATCATAAGCGTATGTGATAAGGATCAATGACCACAAATTAAATTATTATACTTCAAATCACTGTTGGGATTAAGTGTTCCATATACCTTGCGAGCCCTATTGTTTGAAATATTTATTTATTTACATTATTAATTATTTTGTCTTCACTAGGGAAAAAAGTTGTTCCACTTTGAGGTGGCACTTTTGGCCACATGTTGGATATCTTGAAATATGTGTAAGAATTTGTAAGAGCATCTAATATCATTATGATATCATAATATGTGCGAGTTACTTATGACAAATTTTGTGGTGCATGTAAGAGCATAACTAGAGGGAGTTACAAAGTGGACTAGGAATCTTGACCCACTTATGTTGCATATTATGGAATGCCATAAATCATATTTTTAAAGGAGATAAATGACAAATAATGACTCCAAAAGGGGTTTAATTCATAATAATTATTTCCATTATATTTTTAGACCTTATTTGTGCCCATGGTAATGAATTTTGGTAGTTTTTTGGGCCTCCCCTAGTATATATATTGAGGGCTTAAGATGGAGGCACTAAGGAGTTTTATTGTAGGGTTGTGTTGTTGAATTTCCTCAAGAGCATTAATATGGTATTATCTATGCTAAATCAAGATCCTAGAAGTGTATTGTAACTATCATGTGTTTTTGATAATATGTTGGTTATGTTTTTTGGGGATTTTTTACCCAAAGGGATTCTCACCGCATTTTTTTTGATATGTAAGATGATTATATTAGATATTCCAAAAGTATACAAATGTCTGCTGAGCAGGTTGCTAAATGCAGAGATCCTCTACCACATTGGTCATATCGATTGCCATGGGCAACCCTGCTAATTAGAGTCGAGGTGATGATAACTATGGACATAGGCTATTACAAAAATGCATACTGCAACTATCCATTACAACCCAACATAGCATATAGTTTTTGAACCACTGAGACAAAACACAAAGCAAGAACCAGGGAAATGCCCAGACATTTTAGCAAGACCCCCCTGCGCCAAGGAAGCCATTAGCCGGTGTGAATGATTTGAAGTCAGAAACCCATTTCTCCCCAAATGATGCTTGCAACTAGAATACCCTCTATAGGTAATCAACTCCCACTGTGACGATTTTCCTGTGCTCCACCAAGGCCATACCCTTCAAGTCCAAAATAAAAGGGTAGTATTTCACTACCTCCTTGGGTACATAGAATTGAGCCATATCGTTTGGCCATGGCACTCCAGTGCTAGAGATGGTGATGAGGAGAACCTCCTCCAAACCAACCAAACAATCCATTGAGAATCAATGAAACTAATAATCATATACCGATGCATGGAATGAAATTCCTACCACTGATTGTTAATATTTAGCTTAATAAGTGCCATGACCAATATTTGTATTAATTGCTTTGTATGATTGTCGTGCATGTTGTTAGCTCGAAAATGATGTAGTGTGCCCAAATCACATATGGTAATCAATGCATATTATCTCAACGTAGGAATGAAATGATAGTTTGGGTTGCTAAAATGTGTGTTTCGTATATAGCCTGACTTCCTAATAACGATGATAAGATTTCTTTGAACAACCTCTTATTCCTATTGGATGATAGTACTTGCATTTTTCAAATCCATGTTGATTGAATTAGTGGGATTTACAATTTCTTTTTTTAAAATCTATAGTTATGCTTATCTATAATATTTTTATTGTTCTAATTTAATCATTTTGGTGTTTGTAGACTTCTGAGTCTTCTGGATGTTAATTATATTTAAATTTGTACGTATATCTTTTACATTAACGGTTTTGTAGGTTTTACATTTTTAACCAAAATATATGACTTTATAGATCTGAGGAGAAACTATTTTCTATATTGTGAATCCAACGGGGGTATTTTTAGATGTAATATAGTGATAGGTTTATGTGCATGCCTTGTGTATTTTTTGAGAAGGTTGTTGGTAAATTCTTTGGTGTGGAGGTGTTGATGCATGATCTATTAGTCAGCATGTCTTTAGTGGTTCTTGTTGGGTTCTCAAGTTGATGCTGTCTTTATTTATGGATTTTCAACATTTTGGATCTAATGTGTCATGAAGGATCTACACTTTCTCTCTTGATGTAAATTATTTACTTATTAATAATGTAATGTTGAGTTTTTTTGATTTTAGGTCTATATTTCTTAATGGATCCATATTTTTCTAATTCAAGATCACTGAGTTGTGTAATTTTGTGTGTTGTCTATACTTGCAAGTTTCATACATAGCTCAAATTTGGGTTATCTATGTTGAATGTACAAAACAAATGAGAGGGGAGGTGAATCAGTTGTACCTTAAAAATTCAAAACCCTTATACACATTCAAATCCATATTCATTCAATAAACCCTTAAATCTATTATGATGATTTAACATGAAGAGAAAATAACATAAAACTAAAACATAACAACATCATACACAAGAGAACACCATATTTACAAGGAAAACCCAAGATGGGAAAAACCACGGTGAGGATTAGCTCATAATATAAGTAATAACAACAATTACAAAGGCTCACTACCCCAAAAAATAAAGGCTCATTGCTAGAATATAAAAGAAGATAGAGAAGAAATGTTACACAGAGAAAACTATCTCAATGTAATAGAGAATACACCGCAATGTCACCAACACCTTCACAACCTGATTTAAGAATTGTAGACTCCTTCTGCTCATTGCATCCAGTAATCTAACACATGAAATCTCACACTGCACTTCTCAAATTCACACTCTAACACTTTCCAATTCGCATCACTTGTCTATTTCTCCTATCACCCAATCCTTCAACAACTCAACTCATATTTATATTATCCTCAACCTTGAAACCTTTCTCCAAGTTCAGCTATGCATCTCAACCGTACAAATTCAAATTAGGTCGACACCAAAATATTCATGTGGTGGAAAGGAATGAAGGCGGGCTACAAAAATCCTTAGCTAGGACCTAAATCCATCCTTACATGCCACACCACGCTTCCAAAAACAACTAAGCACCTTCGCAAGTAGTGTAAACACCAAGGTCATCTGATACCCATGTAAATACCATTGAGCTTCTAAGTACACACTTCTTTTGATCTATCCATAACTCACAGACAACAAATGTCACTTGAACACACTCTAGAATATTCCATAAACACCCTAAAATCCAACAAACTTCTTCGCAACAACTTTCACCTGAAGAATGTACATACCTAGTACATCTAGACAACTCTTCCATACACTATAACTCAAGAAACATACTTCCTTAGCTCCAAACCTCAAACCACTTCAACTAAAGAAGGATACCAACACTATCAACACACCTTTAGATCTGTAAGACTTGAAACATAACTAAGGAGAAACATAGAACATAAACATTTCTCCTAGGTGAAATCACAATACTGTGTCTCACTTTTTTCCCAAGATGGATATTTACATCAATATTTTTAATTGAATCTTCATCTTTTGAAACTTATAGCATCTAAATCGTTAAGAATTTGAAGATGATGCAAACTAGTGATTTGTGGAAATTTGTTTGTAGATTCTATATATATATATATATTTTGAAATAAATCATGAATCTTTCAACATCTCCTTTAATAACTAGTTTTAAACAAAAAACAACATTTTCAGAAAGTAACATTTGTGTCATCCAACATAAATTTTTTCTATAAAGGATAAAATTCTAATTTTTCAAATATAGATTTTCAACATCAATATCTAGGGAAAGGATATTTTTTCATAATTTTTGTTACATTTTTTTAATTAATTATTAAAGTCACTGTAACTATAATTTTGAAATATGTGTGTGTCATCCAACCTAAATTTTTGTGTATATATCAAAAGCCAATTTTTTCGTTTTGGTAAAACAAGGACATCAATGCCTAGGGAAAGGGTATTTTTTGAATCTTTTTTACAATGGTTTACTATTTTTCCACTTCTACAAAATGAAGAGCTTGATGTTCGAAGAAAAACCTATGTTCAATAAAAAATAAAAACTAAATACATCATAAAATGAAAACATATCAAAACTATACTTGTTGGAAAGCTCATTTTGAGGGCTACAATCTTGCAAAATATGATTTCTAAATGATGTTATTTAATCCCTCAAAAGGTAAATAATTTTTTTTTTCCAACATTTTGATAGGTGTGAAGGAGACTCCATTGTGTGTATGATTTAATACTAGAGGGGTTCTATCCAAGGGGGTTTGATCTAGGGGGGTCTTATCTATCTCTCTTCAATTAAAACCCTTTAAATGGAACCTCTCATGGCTTAAATCATTAGTTTTTTTCTAAAAAAAGTGATTTTAGGAAAAAATCAACATGTCCCAAAAGTGAGACACACTATTGTGGCATTAATACTAGATACCTCTGCAATACACAACTCAAACTCTAGTGAACACAACTTATTCTATGCAATGATCCAACACACCAAATTCTGGATACAACACCTCTAAACATCTATGATTAACATATCTGAATCACATAAGCAAATCTTCAACCTAGAAGAAATGGAGCAATACAAGAACACAACCCTACAACCCAAAACACCACTACAACACATTGTTTCTTATTTTTATCAAATTTTCTCAAAAGCACTTGGAAACCAAGCACCAGAGACACATCCTCATCATCTTCAACACTTCCTCAACATAATTGAACCAACTGCAACATAGCAACTCGACCATAGATCATATAAGCTTAGGTCAGCAACACTAGAGATTAACACTAGTAGCTTTACTAATGAAAACATAATGTAACTAATCAAAGCACGAATAACATCATCTACTCTCACAACAATCTTCCCCAATAATGATATTCTTCCTCCTTATACAGTTGACACCAATGACAACACAAGCTTGTTGACATCAATGACAACACCAATCTACTCATACTTGCAAAAATCTCCCTCTTGTCATTGATGGAAACACATGATGTGAAAAACCATCAAAGACACAACAACTTTGAATATCAACAACTCTTCACATTACTTCTCCCCCTAAATAACTTATCTTTTTCACATGACTCTCTCTCCCTCAACGTTCTTTTTTTTTCACATGACTCTCTCTCCCCCTTTGACATCAATGGCAAAGGATAACATAATTGTATCATTTATTCTCCCCTTTAAAATAAATCAACCTTCTCACAAATGTTCTACACCAATATATCATTTACTAATTTGTATGCTCTCCCTTAGGAGCACACACCAAACTGCACCAAATCAACTACCACTGCTCAAGACAACACACACCCTTATGACGGGAACAACTAACAATGTCACTACCTACTCCCCCTGAGAGGTAGCCACCAATATCAGTCCAAAAAAAGAATGAATCTTGAGATCCACTGGACTAATGCATCTCCTTTTGCATCTAGTTCAAAGGAGGGGAAATAACCCCCAATTTCTCCTAGAGATACTCAAAAGTATCCTTAGGAAGGTCCTTAGTGAATATATCAACAATCTAATCCTTTGTAGGTGCATATTCAAGCTTTAATTCATTCTCCATAACCTTCTCTCTCAGAAAGTGATAGTGAATTGAGATATGCTTTGTCCTTGAATGCATTACCGAGTTATTTGAGACATTTATTGCACTTGTATTATCATAGAAGATAGAAATTGGTTCATCATACACCACTCTAATATCTTTCAATGTTTTCCTCATCCATAACACTTGTGTGCAACAAGATGTTGCTACAATGTACTCAACCTTTGTAGTAGATAAAGAAACTAAATCTTGTTTCTTTCTTAGCCATGATTCCAATCTACATCCAAGAAAGAATGCACCACCACTTGTACTTTTCCTATCATCTACACAACCATCCCAATTTGCATCTGTGTAAGAACTCAAAGTGAAATAAGTATCCTTTGGATACCATAACCCATGATCCAGTGTGTTCTTCAAGTATTTGAATATCCTTTTTACTGCTACACATGTGATTCTCTAGGATCTTCTTGAAATCTAGCCATGAGACAAACTACATGAATGATATCCGGTCTAGTAATAGTTAGGTATAGCAGTCCTCCAATCATTGATCTGTACTTGCTTTGATCAGCCTTAGGAGATTCATCATTCTTGCTCAACTTGCAACCAATAACCATAGGAGTACATATCGACTTAGAATCTTCCATTCCAAACTTCTTCAACATTTCTTTGACATACTTTGATTATGAAATGAAAATTCCTTTATCTGTTTTATTGATTTGTAGCCCAAGGAAGAAATTCATCTCCCCAAACATAAACATCTCAAACTCATTTTGCATCTCTTCTGCAAACTTCTTACATATAACTTCATTACCTCCAAAAATTATATCATCAACATATACAACCACAATTAGAATTTGATCCTTTTGAACTTTATAATAATGATTACTATCTGCAGTACCTTTATTGAATCCTTTTTGTATTAAATACCTACCCAACCTTGCATACCAAGCTCCAGGAGCTTGCTTCAGTCCATATAATGCCTTCTTCAATTTGTAGACCATATTCAATTTGTTTGATAACTGAAATCCTTTTAGTTGTTCCATGCATACTTATTCTTCCAACTCTCCATTTAAGAAAGTAGACTTCACATCCATTTGATAAATTTTAAAGTCCTTATGTGTTGCAAAATCCAAAAACATCTTGATAGCCTCCATTCTTGCCACCAGAGCAAATGTGTCCTCAAAATCTATTCCTTCAACTTTTGAGTAGCCTTTACATGCAAGTCTTTCCTTGTTTCTTACCACTTCTCCATTCTCATTTAGTTTGTTTTTGAACACCCATTTAGTTCCAATTATGTTTTTGTTTGCAGGTCTTGGGACAAGTTCCCAAGTCCGATTCTTCTTAATCTACAATAGTTCTTCTTTCATAACCTTTATCCAATGTTCATCTTTGCATGCCTCAATTACTATTTTAGGTTCAAGTTCAAAAAGTAAACATAGATTTACCTCTTCTTCGACAACTTTCTTTCTTGTCAATACACCTTTGCTTTTTTCTCCAATGATATGTTCTTCAGAATGATTCTTCTTCACATACTTAGGGGTTCTATAGGTATTTTTCAAAGCTTCTTCCTCTTCAGTCTGTACTTCCTTTTCCTTAGTTTTTCTTCTTATTTGTAAGTAGGCTCATCTAATTCATATCTATCACCATTGAATTTTGAAAATATTCATCAAATTTGACACTTGCACTCTCAACAATCTTTCTCAATCTCTTATTGTAGCATTTTTAGGGTTTACTTCTAGTAGATCATCCAAGGAAGATACCTTCATTGGACCTTGCATCAAACTTTCCCAAGTTTTCTTCACCTCTTCTAATGTAACATTTGCTTCCAAACACCTTGAAGTGCTTGACCATAGGAATCCTTCCATACCATAGCTCATATGGAGTCTTTGTGCTCTTTGATTTTTCTTGAACTTTGTTAAGTACGTAAAGAACAGTACAAATTTCTTCTCTCCAATATACTTTCGGTAGGTTTGCTTCTTTCATGACAGTCCTTATAGCTTCTTGAACAATCTTGTTTTTCCTTTCAACCACTCCAATTTGTTGAGGAATTCTAGGGACAAACAAGTTCCTCTTTATTCCATGATTCTCACAAAACATGTTAAATTCATTGGAGGTGAACTCTCCATCTCTTTTAGACCTCAAACACTTGATTTTCATGTCCATTTCATTCTCAACCATAACTTTACATGCTTTAAACTTGTCTAGAGCTTCATATTTTTCTTTGAGAAAAGTAACCCATGTCATTCTAGAATAATCATCAATGAAAAGCATGACATACCTATCACCTTGAAGACTTCTTACTCTTGTAGAACCAAAAAGATCTGTATGCACCAACTCTAACAATTCGGTAGTAGATTGTTCTTTACCTTTGAAACTTCTTATTTTCTTTCCAATATGATAATCCTTGTAGACAAAATTGATAGGCTTTGTAATCTTTGGCAGATCTCTCACTACTTGAACTGAACTGATTCTTACTAGATTAACAAAATTGATGTGACACATCCTCTTATTCCATAGCTAACTTTCATTAATCCGAGTCATAAAGAAATGACCATCAACACCCTTAAGTTAATAGACATTTCCATTTGTCCTTCTTCCAACAACAATAATAGTTCTAGACCCTTTTCTGATCTCATATCCATTATCCTAAAACATAAGATTGTATCCTTTGCTACACATTTTTCCAACATTCAAGAGGTTATGCCTTAAACAATTGACATAGTAAACATCATCAGTATTATGCTTGACATCAAAACTAATTGAACCTATTCCACATATATTAGCACCTAAATCATCACCAAATCTAGCAAGTCTTCCATCATATTTTTCAAGTTTAACAAACTTACTCTTGTCACCGATCATATGGTTGGAGCATCCACTGTCAATGATCTAATAGTTCTTATCATGTCTAGCATAAAAAACATATATCAAAGTACCTTTGGTCTTGTCCCTTGTCTTTGGAGGGTTTTCCTTCACACATCTTTCAGAGTTAACATAATTGGTTTCATCTTTTAAAGCCATAAACAAGCATTCACCATCATCATCATCTCCATAATCGGACTCATCATCAAAAATACTCGCATCTTCTCTAACATAATAGCTTTTCTTAATCATCTTACCTCTGTTCTCCTTATTTTTGTCATCCACAACCATGTTTGGAAATCTTGAAGCATAATGACCTATCTTTCCACAACTAAAACATTTAAAAGGCAACTTATCTTTGTACTTACCAGTACCCTTTTTCATCCTTCTCACAAAGTTATCTTCCACTTCATCAATATCCTCCTGATATGATTCTTTGGTATTCTCTGATTTTCCAACCTTAAAAGCAATCTCAACTTTTGCACCATTATTTGCACCAAATTCTCTCATTTCAAATGCAATTAGGGAGCCATACAACTGATCTCTAGTACATAAATCTAGATTTTCAAATTCCTCAATAGAAAAAACTTTATGATTGTAAGCTTTGGGAAGAGTTCTGAGAATTTTCTTTACCACTTTTGATTCTTTGACTTTTCCACCAAGACCTCTAGTGGAATTGACCACTTCATCTATCCTCTACATGTATCTTGTAATATTTTCATCTTCAGACATCCGTAGGTTCTCAAATGTAATCTTTAGATTCTACATCTTAGCTTTGTTGCAAGATTGTGTGTCCCTTGGTATTCCTTGTCCAACACGATGCTTGGGTTTGTGACATGGCTTAACTGTCTCCTGTGGATCTTACATAAATCTAGTAGTTGTATCGGGCATTGATAGGTCGATATTTTGGTGCAACAACAACAACCAATGTAACAATTGGTATTAGATCTTGGTTCCTCCAGAAAATCCTAACAACTTGAGGGAGATCCTGAAGATGGAAGAAATGAATGATAAAGAAGAGCTCTAGGCTGCACTTGAGGATCTTGACAAAGTTGAAAGTGAAAATAGATATTTAAAATAAAATCTTGAAGATGCAATTGAAAAAATTCAAAGAAAGGCATAGGGAAGTAACTGATCAGTTGAAGCAGGCTAATGAAGAAATCACCGGTTTGAAGGTGCAAGTAGAAGAGAAGAAAACAATTGAAAAATGTCTGAACAAATTGGTACAAAGCAAGTTTGATGAGTGCACCAAGCTTGAACAAGAAGTGGTGAATCTGAAAGTAGATCTGGAGAAAGTGAAACTCTATGAAAATAATTTCAAATCTAGCCCATACAAGCTTGATGAATTGAGTTCAGGGTAGAAATCGAGTAAAGATAAAGGTGGCTTGGGAATGGAAGGAGGTGAAAACTCTAAGGACAACCAAAAGACTCAGAACAAAGGAAAGTAGAAAGGAAATTCAACGAACTTTGCTAGGAGACCCCCTGTGAGACAACCTAATGCACAAAGCTATCCATCTTTTAATGACACTTTTTTTTCATGCAACAAATTTGGTCACAGGGCAACAAAATTTAGGAGTAGGATGAATCAATTTCCTAATTCCTTCTCTGGTAAATGTTTTGCATGCAAATGAATTGGACATAGGGCTAGTGAATGCAAAACCTTGATGATGAATCAGTTTAATGGAGGAAGAGTGAATCAATCCTTTAATGACTATTGTTATACTTGCAACAAGTATGGACATAAAGCTAATCAGTGTAGAACAAGAGTTAGTGGAAGTCAGACTAATAAGAGAAATATTGTCTTCTATAATTGCAACAAACCAGGACATATCTCAAGAGTTTGAAGAAGGAAAAAGGGTAAGCAAACCAATTCAGTAGAAAAGAATGAACCTACGAAGAAGGTTGACAAAGATGAGATTAAGAAAGAAATGAATAAGATTTGGAGGAAGAAAGAAGAGACTGAGATGATAGATGCATCTGTGCCCTCATCCGGTACAAAAAATTCCTCTAGAAATTAGACCTAGTAGGGTCTTAGGGGGAGCTTTAACAAAAAATTACTTGAACCCCCTGATGTTCGGCATGTAAGTCTTTGGCACGAAGATATGTTGTAAGAAATGACTAGCTAGAGGTTATGCAAGTGGAACCAGAAGAAAATATGAAGGCATGATCCTTTGCAGAGAAAATTAGGGTTTTTCTGAGCAAAGAAGAAGATTTTTTAGCAACTTTTTGAAATTTGTCGCATTTAATGTGAATTAGGGCAGATCGTTGTTTTATAAAGAAAATATGTAAGGCATTTTAATCACTCGTGCATTTGAAGAAATTGAAGAGATTTTTGGAGCGTTCTTGAAGTGATTTGGAGTTCAAGAAGTGCAAACCCTAGTTTTGGTTCTTCATGAAGAAAAAGGTATTTTGCTTTTCTGTGTAGTTGTGGGTTTGTGTTCTTTGAGTTGTTTGAATTTGAAATTGGGAAGAATGACAAACCCTATAGTTGTTAAAGTGTCGGAAATGCCTAGACCATCCTATAGGAAATATTCCTCGAAGGTTTTTGAAAACAACCCTATGGGTGCCTTCTCATCAATTCCTCATGGGGTTATGCTGACCGAGGACACAAGAATGTATATTCGAGTAAAGATTGGGGAGTTCAATCACAAAAAATTGGTTGACATTTGGAAAAATGAGCTTACTAGAGATAGTTTCTTGGTAAAACTTGAATACTCGAACCTGGTTGCAAAGAGGTTAGACAAATGGAACAACTTTCCCAACTTCAGTTCTATGGTTGATGATGGATTTGTGAAACCAGTCCTAAGTAGAATACATGATAAATTCTTGTGGACTAACTGACCTTACCTGATAACTAAGGAGGCGATTAGGGTTGTTACCAACCTCTGGAATAAAGGACCAGTACTTGTATTGAAAGACGTGAAGAATGAAGTGGTAACAAAACTCACAGGAGCCGCATATGACAAGAGAGCTTTAATGACAATGTCCATCACTAATCCGGTTGTGAAGTATTCAGCTATCATGATTGGTCAAAAAATTTACTTCACCAACAGAGAGAACTCTGTTTCTGCCACAACTATTTATACTAGTTTTGATATGGTAGTTAATGGTGCAGACTATGACGTGTGTGAGATTCTCTGATAATAGTTGCTTGAGAATTTAAAGTTGACAAAAGAAAGGAAGTACGCTTTTAAATTCGGCTCACTGATTGTATGTTTGTCATTCTACTTCATGAAGAGACTTCCTAGAAAGAATGATGCAGTGTTTTGGGACTCATCCAGACTGGTGGCACATCAAATATTTGATTATATGCATATTTTGGGTGATCTAAAAACTCAAGAAAATGCTCTAACAATATTCTTTGTTATATTTAAGAGCAACATGAATGAGAGAGATAGGATTCTGAGGAAAATTGTTGAGAAATATAAAGATGCAATCATATTTCATGTTTCCTCTGATGAATGCATGATCGAAGTAGTAGAACCCTAGACCATATGGATTCAACCATTGTGATATGAAATTATAGAAGATGAAGCTGAGGGTTATGTACAAATGTTGCTAAAAAATCCAAAGGATCCTAATGAACCCAAAATTGGTACTTATGCAAAAAAATCTATGGAGGTCCACATGGAGCACCAAAAGCCAGTAATTAGAAAGAGAGTGGAAAAGAAGCTTAGAGAAGTTGGATTTAGTGATGAGAAAATTGCGCTTGGAAGGTCTAAGGGAGAAGAGTTGGAGGGAGAATCATCTGGCTTGAGGAGATCTGGTAGAAATTCTTATAAACCCTCCGTAGCTCCTATAGTAAAAGTAAAAGTTGAACCTAGTATTGCTGATAAAGGTAAAGGCCCGGTTTCCTCCGGGCCTACTACTAGATTTGGAAAAGGAAAGAAAATCCTTTGGTGGCCCTTGGAAAAAGAGTAAAGAAAGAGAAAGCTACAAGGGAGAAAAATATTAGCGTCATAGATGATCAAGATGAGGAGGAAGAGGATCCTGCTGCAAAATTGGTGAGCAAAAGAAGAGGAAGTTTATCCTTTGGTGAAGGTGCTTCTAAGGAAGCTTTTGGTTCTAAGAGAGTGCATGTTGTGTCATATTCTAATGAGGAAGAGAAGAAATTTTGTGTTCATGTGCACACCAAACCAGAGTCAAAGAAGACTAAGTTGTCTGAAGAAGCCTCCCCAGACTAGAGAGAAGAATAGGACATTCCGGTAAGTTCTAGTCCCCGTTTCAAATTAGAGGCAACTCTCAATTATTTTTTACATTTTGAGAACATGTTGAAGCCTACAACATAATATTATGATAATGTTGGAAAAGAAGATAAGATTTTTTTTTTTTAGCTATCATTCAATATGTTATCATCTTGGAAGTTAAATGGAATAATGTAAAGAAATATATACTTGAGAATATGTGGACAACTCTGATGAAAAGGAGATCAAAGGCTATTGTACTTGAAGAGAAAATTAGGAATAATGCATTTGATAAGATTGGGTCTTCTCTGACCCCAGATGATCTAGAAACTCTGAAAAAGATATGTGCAGATATGTTCCAGATGAAGAAATGGGTTAATATTTTGATGACAAGGGATAAAAAGAAGATAAAGAGGATAAGGAAGGAAACTACAAAAGTGATCCAGGATGCAACAAAGAAATATGGCATGCTTAAGACTGATGAAGATGTCTTTGCTAAAAATGCTAAGGAAGATATTCCTCTTGATACAGGTGATACAAGTATTTTTGAAGACATTGATGTTGAAAATGATCTCGGTGGTGAAAATGATCCTCTAGAAATTGAGAAGCAGAATGAAGGTGAATTTGAGCCTAAAAAACATGATGATGCTCCTCTGAAGCACACTGGAGGTGAAAAAGGGAATGATGAAAAAGGTAATACTGAAGAGGGAAAGGCAGTGAAGAAGAAGAAAAAGATAATCTAGAAGAAGAACAAAATAAAAATGGAAAATATGGAAATGATGAAGAAGACAGTAGGGATAAAGATAAAGATGAAAATGAAAAGGAAGAAAAGAAAGAAGAAGAAGAAGAAGAAGAGAAAGTAGAAGAAGAAAAGGAAAAGGGAGAGGAAGAAAAGAAAAATGAGGAATCTGTCAAGAAAAATGAAGAAAGTCAAAAGAAGATTATAAAATCTCTTAAGCATCCCGAAGAATCATCCTTTGGTAATGATGTACTGAAAGGCTTGCTATCCAAGCAGATTAGATTCTAGCCAATAATTCCTCAGGAGCTTCTACAACTTCCTATGATTGAAGGGTATGTATATGTAGAGAAGATGTATCTGATCCATAAAGTGGTGTTAGGAGATGCATTGTAGGCATCCAGAAGGAAGGAGATTCTTGAAACTCATCAAAAAGGAACAAAAATCATAGAAGATTCTCTTAAGGAATTGTGAGAGGTCACACCTAGTGCATATATTGATGCATCCCTCACTCCTATAGAAAATTTAAGGTTATTGTTGGATTCTTTCAAGGAGTATACCTCCAGGATTGGTGAAAAGACAAAACAAGAGGTTGAGGAGAAACTGGCAGAGAAAAGGCTATTGGCATTGCATGACAAGTGTGCTCTAGCACACTCAAATGTTGAAAATAACTTGGAAGTTGTGAAGATCTATGAGTCAGAAGCAAATGTTGTTCTTGATTATTGCTTGAGGTGGCCATATGCCACCCAAAATAATAAGGTTGTTATTGACTCCATTGAGTCTCAGTTGACTGTTGTCTTCGGTACTTATAGTATATCCAAAGACAAAGACATATCAACCTAGAATGCCATCTTTGCGCATAAAGATAAATTATTTGTTTTACAGAAGTAGAAGGAAGAGATTATCAAAAAAATTGATCAATTAAGTGACATTATAAGAGTGGAATACATTCCAGTTGGCAAGGCCTTGATAGGCATAGAAAAACTTGAGAAGATAAATTTGACTCCTGATACTTCGGATGGTGTAGAATAAACTCTAGTAGAGTTGGAATCCCTAAACAAGATGTTGATTGCTGCAAAGGAAAGTTGGGAGAATGGTAAATTAGTATGGGAAGGTATTATTAAGGAGCTTCAAGGCTCACCACCCTTCGGTTAATGCATGCCTCTTTGTTTTCTTAATATTTCAATTTTTTGGGACACCCTTTGTCCTTGATGTCAAAGGGTGAGAGAAAAGGTGATAGTGGAAGGAGAATACTGGTAATAGGGGGAGAGTATTGTTAATAAGTGTTTGGAAGTTTTTGCAAGTTTTGTTTTGAAAATTTGGCATCAATGACAAAGGGGGAGATTGTTGGAAAAATGAAGAAGAACATCTCATTTTACAGTTTTGTGTTGTCATTGATGTCACCATGATATATGAGTTGCAACTACAAGACTAAGTTTGAATTTCTTCTGATATTCTGGTCTGAACTAGTATAATACTTACATCCTCTAGTATTTTGGTACATCCTCCAGTATTTTGATCCACAATTGTTTGCTAGTGATTATTGTTGCATGTGGTTTTGGGAAATGGTTTATGGATGTTGGGAGCACATACATTCAAGATCTCACGTATTCAGATACTCGTATAGTGTATCAACATTATTCTATTAATTGCAATTTTTGCTATTAGGTCTATCTTTGGCTGACCTAATGGACAAATGATGTAATGGTGAAATAATTTTATTTTTTCAAATATATGTGTGACCTATCTTAGGTATATTCTGACATGATGTAGCGTGTTCAATGTTTGAATTGATTTTGGGAAGATTTTGTGAAAGCTTGTAGCCGACAATTGGTATTTTTGATGAATAAAAAGTGCATCAAATTAGGCCGACCTAATTGATGCTTTAGGATAGATCAGGTATATATATTGGACAATTTTTGAAGACTGAATAATATATGATTGAGTTGTGAATGCAACTATGAAGAAGTGCGAATATGATGAAGTGTGTCAAGTCAGTTTAGTGAGCTTCATTGGAATTGAATCAAAACTCATTAGGTGTACTTTATTAGTTCATTTTCTGGTTGTAAGCCATTTTTTCATTGTAACTTTGTAGGAAGTGAGCCACCCTATTTTTTTAATATCTTATAACCGGTTATACTATATTGTGAGCTAACACTCACCGTAGTTTTTTCCATTTAAAAATCCTAGTGTTCATGTGTTTTGTGATTTCATATTGTGTTAATTCTTTTACTTATCTTTGTTGTTGTATGCATTGGAATAATTGGATGGTATCTGATCAGAAAATTTAAGAAGATACTGATTCACCCCCCTCTTAGTATCTTGGATATTCAACAATTGGTATTAGAGTCAAGGTCACAGGTTCAAACCCTCACTTGTGTTGGGGGGAGGATTGTTGCAAGATGGTGTGTCCCTTGGTCTTCCTTGTCCAACATGACGCTTGGGTTTGTGACATGGCTTAACTATCTCCTGTGGATCTTACATAAATTTGGTGGTTGATCTTTTTGTGCAATGACAACCACCAATGTAACAAGCTTGTTTAACCTTATCATCTCCTTCATAAATTCTTTCTAACTTTTTCCTTATCTCTTTTTGTAGTTTTTAGATCCATAACTTTCACTAATTCAAAATTTGTAAGACTACACAAAAGAGCATACCTTGCTTTACATTGCATTCATAGGCCTTAATTTCAACTTCAGTGCTCAGACCATTTGTAGGAAAAGTAAAATCATTCTGTACTACCTTCCAGATGTCAAATCCAAGATAAACTAGATAACCTTCCATCCTTTCCTTCCAGAATACATAGTTTGTGTCATCAAACATGGGGATCTCCTTCTTGTGCATCATCCTAGATCTACCTCAAGTGATTAAGCTTTCTTCCAAGTGATCTTTCTCTGATACCAATTGTTGAATGCACAAGACAATAGAGAGGGGGTTGAATTAGTTATACCTTAAAACTTCAAAACTATGATACACATTCAGATCCGCATTCATTCAGTAAACCCTCAAATCTGTTATGATGATTTAGCATGAAGAGAAAATAACAAAAAACTGAAACATAACATCATACACAAGAGAACACCATATTTATGTGGAAAACCCAAGATGGGAAAAACCATGGTGAGGATTAGCTCATAATATAAGTAATAACAACACTAGTTACAAAGGCTCATTATTGGAGGGCTCACTTCCTAGAAAAAGAAAGGCTCACTGCCATAATAGAAAAGAAAATAGAGAAGAAATGTTACATAGAGAAAACTATCTTAATGCAACAAAGAATCCACCACAATTTCACAAACACTTGTGCAACTTGATTGAAGAATTGTAAACACCTTCTGCTCATTGCATCTAGTAATCTAACATATGAAATCTTGCACTGCACTTCTCAAATTCATACTCTAACACTATGCAATTTGAATTACTTTTCTATCTCTCCTTTCACCTAATTCCTCAATAACTCAAATCATATTTATACCATCTTCAACCTTGAAACCTTTCTCCAAGGTCGGCTATGCATCTCAACCGTACAAATTCAAATTAGGTCAGCACTAAAATATTCCTGTGATGGAAGGGAATGAAGGAAGACCACAAAAATCCTTAGATAGGACCTAAATCCATCCTTACATGCCATGCCACGCTTCCACAAACAACTAAGCACCTTCACAAGCAGTGTAAACACCAAGGTCAACCGATACCCGTATAAAAACCATTAAGCTTCTAAGTACATGATTATTTTGATCTATCCATAACTCATGGAAAAAAAATGTCACTTGAACACACTCTGAAATATTCCATAAACACCCTAAAATCCAACAAAATCCTTCGTAACAACTTTCACCTGAAGAATGTACACACCTAATACATCTAGACAACTCTTCCATACACTGTATCTCAAGAAACATACTTCCTTAGCTCCAAACCTAAAACCACTTCAAATAAAGAAGGATAATAACACTATCGAAACACCATCAGATCCAAAAGACCTAAAACATAACTGTGGACAAACGCAGAGCAAAAACATTTCTCCCAAACACCTCTGCAATACACGACTCGAACTCTGGTGAACACAACTTCTTTTGCACAACGATCCAACACACCAAATTTTGGATACAACACCTCTGAACATATTTGATTAACATATCCAAAGCACATAAAAAAATATTCAAGCTAGAAGAAATGCAGAGCGACACAAGAACAAAACTTTGCAACCCAAAACACCACTACAACACACTATTTCTTCTTTTAATCAAATTTTATCAAAAACACTTAGAAACCAAGCACCAAAGACACATCCTCATCATTTTTAACACTTCCTTAACACAACTAAACTAACTGCAACATATCAACTCAACAATAGATCACAAAAGCTTATCTCAACAACACTAGAGGTTGGCACTAGTAGCTTTACTAATAATAACATAATGCAACTAATCAAAGCATGGATAACATCAACTACTCTCACAAAAATATTCCCCAATAATGATCTTCTTCCTCCTTATACAGTTTACACCAATTACAACACATACTTGTTGACATCAATGAAAACACTAATCTTCTCACACTTGCAACAATTTGTATGCATAAATATTTAAAATTACAATGATATTGTGTTGAAGTAGTGTTTAGCTGTTGACTATTTGGATACCATAGAGTTCTAGATTCTAGTTTAGTGGTCCTTTGACCATCATGATGTATTAGTGTTATGATATAGTGAAATATTGAGATTGATGGATGGAGTAGTTGTAATTCATGTTACAATACTTTGGGATATTCAAAACATTCGTGTAAGATCACTTTGGTTAACAATTATATATTCTTGGAAAATGTAGTTATCTTCTTTTGAGAATCATATCTTTACATTACTCTTTGGGATATTTCAAAGTTTTAGTCAAGTTCTATAATTATGTGAGGTCATGAATGATCTTGAATTAGGAGATGCTCATTGTGATTCCATGGGTACCTCTAGATCACTTATAGTGAAAACATTAGTAGTTATGTGATATCTTGCCAAGAAGGACTTTAGATCTTTCTTGTTTACAACCTTGGCATGCTATGGGTGCTCTTAGGAGCATATCTATCTTTTGGAGGTAGATGATCTTCTACAAGGAAGATGTAAATTATGATATCATGTGGAGTACTTAAATTTGTATTTGGAATATTGTTAATGATTTGAGGTATTATTTTTATATTAAGGATAATTATATTTTTTCCTTAGGGTATTTTAGATATTGTATTGATGCAATTGGAGTTTAGTTGATATGAGATGGTTCTTTAGGTACCAATGAATAATATATAGAGTTTGGTGGGGCTAAATATCTCTAGCTTTTTAGGATCATATGTTGGAACGTGACTCTTCAATGAGGTTTTAGCAAGAATATTGAGGATCCTTCACTTGGAGTTGGAGGTGAGTTCAACATGAACTTGATGAGGAGATTGTTCATGGAGAGAGTCTATGTGATTTGGTGCTTCTTAAGAGGAGCAATATCTTTCCCCACTCTCAATCTAATCAATGGAGAATTATCTAAGAGGTATTGCTCACCTAGTACTCATATGTATTCTATTTTACATGCTTGATTTTATTGTGGAATGAGTCTTGAGAAGTGGATGCCAATTTTGGAGGTCTTATTTGAGAATTAAATGGAATGGTATTGTTCCTTCATTTTCTCATGCAAGTGAACCTTGAGTTGTGGATTTTAGTTTTTGATCTTATAATTTTGGGTTTGATTACAAAGGATGGTTTAAGGTATATTTGGTATTGATGAGAATGGCTAATAGTTTGATATTTCTTCACTTGAGACACTTACATCCTTACAAGGCTATTAATTGTTTTATATTGTGTTCAATATTAGGGTTGAATTATTGGATGTTATTAAAGATTTTCTATTTGGGGTCTTAAAAGTGGGGAATTTATTTGTCATTCATTGAGAACTTGGTGGTGTTTTTCAAATGATGTGGTATGCAATATGGTTTTTAGTATTTCTCTATATAATATTTTGTTTCTGTAATGTTGTAGAATTGCACCGAAGGGAAATTTCACATTTTAGAACTTTGCCTAGCATTTATGACACCTAAATGCATTAATGGAAAAATCTCATGGGTTAGAATTTTGTGATTCTTGCTCCATGTGGTCCAATGGTGAAGCAATAGTAGCCTGATGACTCGTTTCCCAAAACAATGTGTTTTGGATTCCTGTGTGGCATGCAGACATCTGTGTGGTGCGCTAGCATCTTGATGGTTTTTTGAGTTTGAAATAGGGAATTTTGAATCTTAGCTCTTGACACGTGTCCCTACAACCAAGTCTTCGGGTGTAACAACTCTTTTCCGCCCTTGCATACAACAAAACCCCTCATTTTCTCTCATTTTGGGGGTTCATTCAATTAATTTAAGCTTCTCTGCTCAACTTGACCTCTCTATCTCTTCTACTCTTGGAAACAACACTTCTACAAGCGAAGCTTTATCAGACTGAGGTACCTCCAACAACCAAAGCTATCTAGCAAGCATTCAACGGTGTGTCTGTGTGTTCAAGAGGGGGTCGAGGCCTATTGGTAACACTCTCTCACTCTCTTCCATTTGTGAATAGATTAGATCTCTTTATTCATTTTCTACTTGGTGGTGTGGGTTATCCTCCTGAAGTGGGGATTGCTTTCACCACTTCCTTTTGTCCATATCGATTACACTATCTATTTGGCTATCTATGGAGGTGGGAACACCAAAGTGGGGGTTTGACTGTGGCAAGCCCCTATACAACCCCAACATTTTTCCTCATTTGTCTTGTGTGTAGGTTGTTAAAGCGAAGCTCAAAGTGAAGATTTGAGCATCTAGTTGTTCGTAATCTCCCTCTTGGCTCTCTTTGTGTTTCTTATAGTTTATGTTCTTCATTTTGTTATTCTACTAAATAGATCTTAGATCTAGGTTAGAAAGTGAAGCTCAGGTCTACCCATTTGAGTCCTAGAGCTCTTTATTTCTTAGGACTTCAGTGCATGATTTGGACTTCAATGTGTTGTGTTGGCATCTTGAATTTGTGCTATAGTCCACTGGCCAGGAGCTCCTCTGTCAGAGGAAAAAATCTAGAAGCTTTACTCTCCCGGGTTCTGAAGTAGTCTTTTCTAATAGTTATTCTATATACACTTTCTTTAAAATTTATTCATTCAACTTATGTTGAGATGGATAAGGGCAGTTCATTCCCTGGGATTCTCTTGAGAACGAAGAGACTTGTGAGCAGCGAATCCCCCTTATCTCACATTTTGGTGAACCCGACGTGAAACATGTCAGATCTATTTCTACAATGTTTTAATGTCTATGATAATGCTTTCTCTAAGGAGGATTTCAATATGTTGGATGATGCTCTAGATGATTTCTTAGAAGTGTCTTCCTCTATCCGTAAATCTTCCAAGCATACTCTTTCTCCGCAAGTTGATGAGTCGGTAAATGTTGTGGTGGTCTTTGTGGCTTCTCCAAGCCCTCAAAAGCTCATCATTTACTTGAATTTGGATAGCCCTTCTCCTAAGAAGGATCATTATATCTGTGGAATTTGATATTGTGATGATTCACCAAATTTGTATTCAAGGTTTGTAAAATCTATAGACTCCACTTCTTATAATGTTGTTGGGCACACATATAATACAAGAAGAAACAAATAGAATTTGGATCAACAACCTTCTATTCTTGCATCTCAACCTACTCAAATTACCATTTCTTTATTTCCTTCTCAACCAATTCTTCCTCCAACACCTAACCCTGTGACTAAAGTGCCTGGTGATTATGATCTTGCCGAGCAATTTCATGTTACTCTGGCTAATATCTCACTTTGGGATTTACTTCATAACACTTTGGTTTATAAGGAAATGCTTCAGGAAGCCTTGCAGAAGATTCTCTTTCCTACCTTTGCTAGGGTGATGGATGTTAATGTATTGATGGCTCATATTCATGTAGATTCACTGAATATTATGTTCTATCCACAGGAACTCCCGCCTCCAGATGTGTAGAAGCAAGAAGATATTTTAATGAGTATAGTTAATGTTAATACTATTGGTATTAGGTGTACTCTCGTTGACATTGGTTTGGCTCTCAATGTTTGTGGTATCAATATATTACCCAATATTAAAGTTGATTCTTCTTCTTTAGATGCTTCTTCATTGTATATTCATGGTTTGATAATGTTGGCCGTAAGGCTTTAGGCATGATAATATTTCCTTTGCAGCTAGGCCTCGTTACCTTAACCACCTTGGTTTATGTGATGTTTGGCCCTTTTCCTTATAATATTCTTCTAGGGAGTCCCTATATTAATGCTATGGGTGTTGTAACTTCCACTCTACATCACTCTCTAAAGTTTGTTGCAAATAATCGAGTGGTCATAGTCAAAGCTAACTTAGAAGTTGTTTACCTTTGTGAATTAGCGGTTTCTAATCAAGCTTCGGTTGTCTCCAATATTAATAATTGAATTACATATCTAACTTCTGATGCTATGACATGCTCCTTGGTGATACCCTTTGTGGAGGTTGTCCCTAAAGTGAACACTTCTAAAGACGAACTCCCTAAAGAAAAACATCCTAAGTCCTCCTTGTCTACTTCTTCTTCTGAATCCAATGTGTCCCTTGGTGATGATTGGGGGTCCTTTGAGTTCTTAGAATTCTTTATTGGAGAATACAAAGTGAGTCCCTCTCATCTAAAACTTTCGATAACCTCAAATGCTTCTAATGAAAAAGCAGACAACACTCATGTTGAGGAAAACTATAATCCTATTCAGGAGACCAGTCTTTCCCCTACTAAGGAGGATGGTTTTTCTCTTGCAAAGGAGGTTAATGTTTGTGAATCAAGCAAGGGCGACAGTTGTGTTTCGTATATGCGTTCGATGTTCACGGGTGGATCCAGGCTCTCTACGTGAAACCATCACCTTCTGAGGTTTTGTAAACTCGTTATAGTTTTAGATATAGACTCGCTTCTCAGTATGGCTATGGGTGAAAAGGCATTGGATGTATTGAGTAGGGAATCCAAGTCCCTATCTAGTTTAAGCCTTGTAAGTGCTATTTGGGTTTGGGGTGCTCTATTGAACAATCTAAGTAGAAACCTTGGTGGAGTGTCAACATGATTTCGGTTGAACCACTTAGTTTGGTCCATCTTGAACTAGTAGAGGATGGGGTGTAGGCTAAAAAATCCCCTTTAGATGTTTTCTCTTCGGATGAAGTGCTCGAGGAATTCTTAGGTACCTACTCCCCTTTGCCTCCTTTTCATCATAAGAGACGATTCCCATATCGCTTGAATAAACAAGCATATTTTGGAGAATCCGTCTTGAGTATTGATGAGGAGGACCCTCTAGCTAATGTTGATAATGGTGTACCAATATCGCATCCTAGATATCGTAGTTCTCTCCTCAAGGGAGATACTACTAAAATCTCTATGGATCCTAAGTCTTCTGAAAAGGTGATTAAGATTGGGAGGTGCCTTTCTTTAGAAGAAGCTAAGGAACATTTCAATCTTCTACATTCTCACCCTGATATCTTTGCTTAGCTGAATGAGGACATGCCCAAAATTGATGAGTCTATAGTGGTTCACAATATTGTCTTATGTCCAGATGCCAAGTCGGTTAAGCAGAAAATCTGAAAGATTTATCCCAAGGTCGCATTGTTGGTTAAGACTGAGATAGAAAAGTTGTTGAAAGTAGGATTTATCCATCCAATCGACTACTCACCTTGGATCTTGAATATTGTTGCCATTAGAAAACCTGATGGCTGTATTCATATATGCATTGAATTTTGTGATCTTAATAAGGCTTCTCTTAAGGATGATTTTCTGTTACCTAATATAGACATTATTGTGGAATTGACTGTTGGCCATTCCTTGTTATCTTTCATGGATGGTTTCTTGGGTTACAATCAGATCTGTATTAATCCAGAGGATTAGTACAAGACAACCTTCACTACTCCTTGGGTTAATTTCTATTATGTGGTCATGCCATTTGGGTTAAAGAATGCAGGAGCAACTTACCAGCGGGTGATGACCTTAATATTCCATGACTTCATTTATAAAATTCTAGAAGATTATGTTGATGATATCTTGGCAAAATCTATAACTCATCAGGATCATGTGGAAAACCTTTGTCTTATTTTTGAGAGGCTTCAACTCTATAAGATGAGGCTTAATCCTCTTAAGTGTGTCTTCAGCGTAGACACGAACAAACTTTTGGGATTTATAGTCTCTCATCATGGAATTGAAGTTGCCACAAATAAGATCGATGCAATTATTAACATGCCTCCACCCAAGAACATTATTGAGTTGTAAAGTTTACAAGGGAAGATTCAGGGAATTCATAGATTCATATCTTAGTTGGCTGATCGTACCCTTCCTTTTACTCATTTATTAAAGAAAGATGTTCACTTTTTATGGGATGAAGAGTGCCATGAAGCTTTCAAGTCAATCAAAACTTATTTGGCCAATTCTCCTGTACTAATGCCGGATAGACCCTTTTTGCTCTATCTCACTGCAACATTGTATGCTTTTCTAGCTTTGCTTGCTTAGTATGATGATGCTAGGAGAGAGAGGGTGGTCTACTACATCAGTCATGTCTTGGTAGATTATGAAACCTATTATTCATCCATGGAGAAACAATGCCTTGCTCTCATCTTTGCAATGCAAAAGCTAAGTCACTACCTTCTTCATCTGAGACACATGTTATTGTGAAAATTGATGTTCTAAAATTTGTTCTCCAGTGTCGACCATGCTGGGAGGTTAGCGTGTAATGCCCCACCAAATAACCCCAGAGGACAACACAACTAACTACAATAGTGACACAATTTTATTTTTTTGAAGTAAAATAACATGAATTTTAGAATTATCTAAACTTAACATATAAGTTAAGCTATGTCCTCTAAGGTTCTTTGATTGCATTACTATCATACCAACTAACAAGGTCTAAACATACATTGTAAAATAACTAACATCATGAGTTCATTTAAATCTATTGTATTAAATAAATAACACATACAATTCTATATTATAACATCAAATAAGTAACCATCAAAGACCATATATAAAGAACCAAAAAGTACACATATACAACTTCCCTTTCATGAGGGTACATCATTACATTGTTACAAACTTACATCAATGCTTCCCTGAATACAATGGGAAGAGTACATCAAAATTACATTACATGATACATATGATATATAGGTTCAATACATAACATAAGCAACTATCTCCCGAATTGGTACAAGATCCAAAATCTACTACATAAGATACATACTCCACGCTCACGAACAAAAGCTAAGAAACCCAATGGAGGAAAAAACACAATCCACCTGACCATGTGGAACCCTAAGGTCCACCCCCCGTGCTAGGAGATAACAATAAGGTCCCACCACAAAATAGTCAAGAAGATAAAAAGGCTAACACAAAAGTACTAAACATGGCTCCAACATAACAAAGTACAACATAATAGAGACATTGCTTCCAGAGGCACACACACAATAAAAGAGGAACACATGACTAGGGAATGCTAGATTGCATTAGGGAGTAGTTTCATCACATAGCTTGCTATGGGTTATCTTGGTTGATATTCCTAGGCCCTGACCCCCATCTTAGGTTATCCTGGTAGCCTCTACCGATCCTCGACCCCCATACAAAATCGTGCGGAATCAATGTACCTTTCATGAGGACAAGGTAGTTGATCTTGCCATTGCAGGCCTTCCCATCTCATCTCAAGCCTAAACGAGCACTTGAGCCATAGTGGGGCATACCATTATCTTGATGAATGTGAAAACTACCCAACCCCCTAATTCATTATTTAGGTTATTGTTACCCAATTTTCACTCGCGGGCTCAATCAGGCAGGATAACCTATGTTTTCAAGTGTTCATGAAGGCCAAATGGAGGAAAATTTGCATCAAGGTTACATATTTTCTAACTTGTTTGCTTCTTGTGCAGCTGCAGGGGAAAATTATGTTTTAAATTTGGTACATGGATTAAATGTGGCTCCCATAACGGTTGAGCCCAACGTGTAGGTGTTCGGTTTTCATTGAGAAGGTCTTCATCTAATGCATTTGAGAACTAATGGAGGCATTTTTTTGTAGGGTTAAATCATACATCTAATGCTATTTCACAAGGAAGTCTGTTGGAAAGTATGCCTCAGTCGGATCTAGCATAAAACTCCTCAAAGAAGAAAGTCGCTGAGACCAGCTGAATGTTTTACCGAGAAGTTAATGTGTTATATTCATTTGAAATCCTCAAGTTGCCGAGACATTTTGGTTGCCATGAAGTTTTCTATCTCTTTCCGACTGAGACCTCCTGCCGACGGTTGTTCACAAGGCCGGCGTCGGGGAGAATGGTTTACCTTCGCTGTAATGTCTCACCGACGGGGTGAGGTCTCGCCGAAACGAAATGGTCTCATTGTAATGTTTTGTCATCGGGGAGAAGTCTGGCCGACAGGGTGAGGTATTGCTGAAAGATGAAGTGCTTGGTGTGATGTCTCGCCAACCAGAGGAAGTCCCGCCGAAGAATTTGAGCTCGGGGAGATGTCTTGCCGACCGCTGGTGGTCTCGCTGAAAGGAGGTGCCATCGGTATGATGTTTTGCTGACAGGGTGGACTCTTGCCGAAATGGTTTAAGCTCGGGGAAAGGAAGTCTCGCTCACTATGACCTCCTGCCGATTGATCGTGGTGTCGCCAAAGGTTTGTGCCTTTGGTGTAGGGTCTTGTCGACTGAGGGGAGTCTCACCGAAAGAATAGTGGCTCGGTGTAACGTCTTGCCGACCCGCGATGGTCTTGCCAAAGGCGATAGTCGGGCCAAATGATTTGCAATCGCTATGATGTCTCCCCGACTTGTTGTGGTTTCGCCGAAAGGGTATATGGATATCGATAAGACTCCTGGCCGAGAGGTTTTCGTTCGCTATGATGTCTTGCCAACTCGTGATGTCTCGCCGATGGTTTTAACTCTTCGGTGTGACTAATGGGAACCTGCTATGACCTCCTGCTGACCAGTGATGTCTTGCCGAATGTGGATGTTTTGCCAACAGAGGAACACAGCGGTATAACTCTTAAGGACTCGCTATGATGTTTGGCCGATAGCGATAGTCTGGGCGATAATTTTGGGGTATTGATGTAACTTTTACAGCTCGATATGAGGTCTTGCCGACAGTTGTGTGTTATGCCGATTGCTACTGTGAAGTATAATCGCATCGAGGAGACACGGCTAGTGTCTCACCGACATGCGATTCTGTTTGAAGAACTTTTGACCGCCTAAATATCCTACGTGGTGTCTATTCAACCAATCAGAGGAGGCTAAAGGTGAACCATTGGCAGTTTGACTGTGACTATTCTTGTGAGGAATATCAACAAAGCATAAATGACATCAATCTACTCTGAGATCAAAGGTGATCAATCGACTCGGTGAACAGTGGTGTGGGGATCTAACATGAAAATTAGATGCTATCTCTCAAGGGGGCCAACTTGTAGAAGGATCTAAAATGATAGAAAAGTTGAAGGGGAAGGAGCTGTGAGTCTCAGTAACAACTGTGATGTCTACTGGAAAAAGTAGATCGATATTAATGACCATACTCTAAGACATTCAAGGCAGCTCTGCAAGGAAGTTCGAGGGTGGACACAGAGGCTAGAAGTTAATGCGACGGTTGCAAAAGATCTAAAAGGCCATCCTTGGAGCGATCCTTCACCGACATGGACACGGGGGATGCATATTGAATGCAACATTAACTTTATTCCAAAAAATCTGAGGGCCAACGTGTTCAGGAACCGACTCATTTTTTGTAGGCCCTAGGGCAGGGGCTGACACTTTTTAGTTTTTATATGTATGGCTTTTTT